>WSXT02149161.1:0-10314 GCA_011762715.2 Neuroterus valhalla
CCCCTTCGCTGAATGTTACAGTCAATTGTTAAAAAATCAATTTTTTTATCTGAAGATTCATCATTACACTCAAAACTTCATTGAGGATTTAACTATTTTTTAGAATTCGATTTTATCTGATTTTAGAATTGACTTTTTCAACTCAAATCTGAATGTTCCATTTCTAGTTGAAAATGTATATTTTTTTATGGAAAATTATTTTTTTCTGGAGAAAATTATATTATCTCGTTAAAAATCTTTTCTCTAATAATAGCTTACATCCTTGGTTGGAAATTTATTCTTTCTGGTAAAAACTGCAACCATCCAGTTATATACAAGTCAAGCTATTTTGGTTGAAGATCCAAACATTTTATTGGAAATTCATTTCAATCTTGGTGAAGAAATAATATATTCATCGGAAATTGAATTATCTAGTTCAGGAAATATCGTTCAATCTGGAAATTCATCTTTTTGTTCCAAAATTCATGCATTTGGTTGAAAATTCATGTATTTAGACAGAAATTTGTCTTTCTCGATAGGAAATTGATTTGTTTTCTTTCAGGATGAATTGTTTTTTGGAAAAGTTTGCTCTTTGTTGAACATTCTTCTATTTGGTTGAGAATGTATTTTTTTGTTTTGTAAATTATACTTTTAGTAGGGAGGAATTTGGTGGAAAAAAATTCTCTTTTCTAAATTAATATTCGAAACGGCTGATTCACCTAGTTTCTGTTTTCTCAGAAACCTATCTTCATCAGTTGAAAATTTATCTGTCTTGCCTAAAAATTAACTTAATCGTTGAAATTTTATTCATCCTGGCTAATATATTAATATTCTTTGAAACATGCAACTTCTTGCTTCAGATCTATACTATTTTGTTAAACTGTTTTTGGACAGGAAATTTATCATCTTCGTTGGAAATACACTCATTCGTTTGAGGACTAAACTATTTTGTGGAAGAATCGTATTGCTTTCGTTGTTGAATAAAACTGGTTTAAAATTGGTTCTTTTGGTTGGAAAGTAGTTCTTCAAACTAGAAATTTCACTCTTCCATCATTGGTAGGATGCTCATAGTTTCTAGATTAACATTCAGCCTATTGTTTGAAAATCCATGTATTTTGTTGAAACTTTGCCTTTTGATATAAAATTGGTCTTCTTGGTAAAAAATTCATATTTTTCATCGAAAATTCAGCTATTCGATTCATTTTCATTCGGTTTCATTTTTCTCAGTTTGAAAGAACTTTTTCTTGATATTTCAACCATTTTTCAGAATACTCGTTTTCATGACTTGAGATTTTAATAATACGGTTCAAATTGCATTTGTTTTCAATTGAAGTGTAATCTCTTTTGCAAGGTCATTCGAAAAATTGGTAGAAACTTCATCTGTAGTTTGGAAATTTATTGGGTTGAACATTCGACGATTCTGGTAGAAACGTTATTATTTTGTTGGAAGTTCAACTATTTTCCCCAAGTCATGTTTTTTGGCTGGAAATTAAAGTTTTTTTTTGGAAATTGGCCCCAACCGTTTCATAAAAAAGTGTAACTGAATCTTTTGACCACCCTGCTCCTTTGAAGCTCTTACGTAATTTAAGTACGGCAGGTATCTTAGTATCATGTTTGGTAATCAATAAAAATTCATAATTGTTTAGAATACTTTACTAAAGAAACGCACTATTTGGCTATTTTACCCTTTTCGAAAAGTTGCTCCAAGTTCTCTAGGTTTTTAAAATGAATCCAAGAATTTTATACGAAGGGGCGTACTTTAAAAGTCAATTTTTTTTTTTTTTGAATAAAGGAAAGATTTGAAGAAAATCAAAAATGGGCCATGACAGTTCAGTGCGGAATTTCATTAGCTTCTATTTGAAAAAAGAAGGTAAAATCGGAAAATGTTTGTCTTCTCTGAAGCAGTTTGTCCATGAACACTCATTTCCTCACTGTGCTACGTCGCGCTCTTGCAGTACAAGGTGACCTAGGAATGGGGAATCATTGAAATTGTTTGATAGCCCAGTCAATAGGGCTCAAAAAAGGCCTGTAGATAAAAAAAAACTTCGGGGTCGGATTTTTTGACGTAGAAAGTTTTCTTTTAGCGTCAAAGTGAAGGTTTCACAGTCTTGCCCTTAAATTTGTGTATGGTAAATCCGCCATCTCGAATTCTCGTATTTTTTTTGTTATCTCGCGTAATTTTCATTTTACAACAAAAATGGTAGAAAACGATGTTACGAATGATTGTATTCCCCATATTTTTTATTGGAACAATTTTTTCGAATTGATAATATTTATTGACGATATCGAGCAAAACTGCGGGAAATCGTGACATGGACGCAGTTTTATCAATTTTTCGACCATTTGCATAAAAAATAAGTGCCATATTTAGGTGGCGAAGTTGTAGAACATGATATTTCCAATAACTTTTGGTTTGAAAGATTTTCATACGGACCATACATGACAGTCGGGAACAAGCTCAATATGGCGCAAGGTGGAAAATGCGACTTAACTCGGGTATTGGGATAATAAAGTTGCAATGCGAGACCTGAAGGCCATCTAGCAAACTAATCAACATGGATGCCTATGGGATACACGTCGCATTGTTTACATGCGTGTTGCACTCAAATTACGCGATTTAATTAATTTCTGTCAGATTAAACAGTTAAAAGTAAATAAGGAGTTTATTAAGTTAAAATATTAAAAATGCGATTCTCCTGGAACCATAGGAAGGGAAATGAAACTCGCAAAGGCAATGTGTGCTGTGTTGTCAATTGTGCTTCCAAAAAAAATATCAACACTAATTTAAGTTTTCATTAAGTACCAAAATTTGGCAGTGGTACTGTTACAGTGAACAATCTTGTTGGAGAAAGCATTGTTGTTGTTAAACGTGGCGAATGGTTAAAACGACTCAAATTTCAAGATACTGATCAACAAATACTTGTTTGCTTTCTGCATTTTAGCGTTGATAGTTATGCATTTCCTGGTTTGTTTTTTATACAGTTATTACGTGATTATTCAATAAAATTATCATCATGATAATCAAATGAAATCTATGGTTCATTTCCAGATATACCTACACATATAAAATATGACATTCCTATCTCCCCCATTAAAATTTGTTCCACGCACAATCGTATCACCAGGCTTGATCGCTCTTTCACCTTCAATCATGTTTCTGGAGGACGGCGTTGCAACATCATACTCACATGATGTTTTTAGAGAGAGTAGCAACATTTTTATCACATTTAAATTATACTTTACTTGAATAAACGTGTTAAGACTAATGCTTATCATATGCATGCCGAATCTCATAGGCAGCCATGTTTGTTTTGATACAGCAGCGCCTCTTTGCCCGCGGTGGATGTTTTCTTTGCTTATACGTCGCACGTTTCCGAGAACGCTCTTCCGGCTGCGAAACTCGCTACAACGTCATGCGGCCAGATTCCCACCATGCGCTATATTAGTCGCGTTCTCGACCGTCATGTATGGTCCATGTATGGTCACGCAGGGGGCTTAAAGCGCCACGTTGCGTTCCTGTGGTGTTAGGCGACGTAGAAATGGAAAATAATCAAATCATGGTATCTGTATTTTGCATGAAAAAAAAATTTGTTCCACATAATAGACGTCACCTTCCATGAAACGAAAGAAAATACTGTTATTTCCCCCTCATTCCTACAGGCTTGAACAGAAACTGAATATATCGACGCTTCCATTCCATATTGCGGCACGTAGCGGTATGTCACCGAGACGCGACGTGGCGCAGTATGGAATAGAGCCGTCTGTATGATTATTATCAAAAATACACAAAAATGATAACTTATTATACTCACCATCAGGATCAGTAGAAACTTCGGTAAAAATCAAAACAATAAAAAAGAGGATACCAGTCGTGAATCTCATTTTCTCGGTATTTGAAAATCAACTGATAAGCAATGTGCGAAAAATTCTAACAATTGAATAGTCTTCTGAATGTGTCAGTGGATTTTATACTAGTCGCTATCTCACCGGTAATTTGTATTTCAAAACTTCTCATCTCTCATACGCTGAACTTGTGTTACAATATTTCAAATTCATGGCCTAACTGTGTACAATTTAGAAGGACAAAAAAATTTACAATGTGTATGGTGAAAAGGTCTATTTCAACTTGCATTCAGGCGTGGATTTACCTAAGGGGCAGCATGGGCACTGCCCCGGGGCGGCAAATTTCCAAGGGCGGCAAATTTTGGATCGGAAAAAACACAAAGAAAAATAAAAAATGGAAAAAAATAGTGATGAAAATACGTTCTCTGTTAATTAAAATCTTTTTATAGAGATTACATTCAGACAATAAATGTATCACCCTGATGAAATGATAAATAAATTGCTCCGGTTCTATGGTCGTTTCGAAAAAAAGGCGGCATTTTTCATTTTTGCCCAGGGGCGGCAAGTTTCTAAATCCGCCTCTGCTTGCATTGTATTTATTTCTTCATGTATCACATCTAGATTTGGAAAACTCAGTAATTATCAGGGAAAAGAGGGTCGAATATTTAGGTCTAGCATAGTGGCACAGAATTTTATTATATTATTATACTCTGTTTGCAAGTTTGTTGTTTGTTGTGTACAAATCTGTTTGACCTTGTATCATCATATGTGACGTGATCTGAAGAAAGACCCCTTAGCGGCAAAAAATCGATTCTCTGAATTTTAATGTTTAACGCAGATTCAAACTTGCTCTTCAAGGTGGTAAGCTAAAAAGATTCCATCAATAATAACTTATTCAGCACAAGCGTTCAAACATGGTCGTTCGGGAGAGTCCTATCGGCCCGTCGCCACCTCTCCTGCTACTCCTCTAAAATTCCGTTTGGCCGCTTAGGGGTCTTTCTTCAGATCGCGTCACATATTTTTTCTTACATACTCTGAATCAAGAAAGCCTTGTTATAACAATTTTCGAAGGACAGCAAGTCAGCAAGGTAGCCTTGAGGTCTTTCTGAGTTGTGGGTAAAGAATAAATAAAGTTAAATTAATTAAGTGCGTAAATAATTCTTATCTTTATATTAAAAGTAAAATGTTACAAATGAAGGAGTGAAATAAGCCTGATTATTACGAGCTTTAGAATATTCTCATTGTTGCGATAAAGTGTCTGTCTTAAGTACAATCCAGCACAATCCAATATTTCGGCCAATGATCCTGGTTTCATCCATCAAAATAGCTTTCTAAAAAATAAAAAATGCACATTCCCGCTCAAACTATGCAAGATGCAAAAAAGTTTTAACGACCAAAATTATTTATTTTGAAAGATCTAAAAATTTGCTGGACTACTTTTTTTCATAAGATGCGTAGAATTTAATGTAACAAAATTGTTTACCTTAAAATAATCTACAAATTGACTGTGGACTATTTTTTGTTGGGGCGAATAGTTTTCGTTTTATCCGCGATAACGCGCTTTACAAAAATAAAAGAATACCATCTACCAGCTATATGACTAGACACAAGAAAGTATATTGAATAGAAAAATTATTTATCTTAAAAAGGCCTTCCAGTTTTAATTGAATTATTTTTCAACAAAGCGTATATTTCCTGTCCTAATCGTGACAACGTTTTTCAAACAATGGAAAATCCAATTGGCTAGCCAAATTATGCGAGACATAAATATCGCTGGCGAGTGTTGTAATGAGAATAATGTTCATAGAAGCAGAAGTTCTGAACAGTTTTGCAATATTTGCAATTCTGTGTATGCATTACACTGTAACTAAATCGAGCACGTAAGCAGCCGAGCGCGAAGCTCGAGGTGAAAAATATGCCGAGCGCGAAGCGTGAGATCCAGATGACGCGCGGCGTAGGCGCGCTCAATCGTGCGAGCCACGCGCGCAGCGCGCCATGAGAATGTGCCCGCGCGGCGGGCAGATTTCTTCCTCATCGTTCATTTATCGAACTTCTTGATTCGCCAATTTCTTATAAAAATATAACCTCCTATTCGAGTAGGGTGGAATATACATGGAAGAGGAAAGAGTTAATACGTTAAAAGGAGTTGGAAAGAAAATGGTGGGAGATAAATAGAGTGACTTTAGTTAAGAAAGGGCGTTTAAGAGACTTCATAAAAAAAAATCACAAAAGAATATAGAGTAAGAATCATCGGTGAAAGATAAAAGGTGTATGTGAAACTCTAGGAAAGCAGTTAAGAAGACGAGAGGATGAATAGTGACAAACAAAAAGTAATGGAGGAAGGAAGGGCTTAAATTGATAAATCAGGAAAGTCGCGTAGGCGCAATATCTTAGGGACTGATCGGCGCGGTGGCGTGGAAGAAGAGGTTAAGCATAGAAAAAATGGCGTTTGTGACGAATAAGGATACCATGATCGAGATTAGTGGGGAAGAAGTATGAAGAGCAATGGTACGGCTGCAAAGGAACAAAGTACAAATGAATGATTGCGGATAATTGTAAACTGGGAAATGAGATTATAAAACAGATGTGGAGGATTTTCGATGATATGTAACAGAAATGTAGCACGGGAAGGAAAATGGTACGTCTGCGCACTCCGTCCTGAGTCGCACATCTGCTCTGATGCGTGGACGCCTGCATGCTCATTTTGGGCAGCAAGGCAGCGCTCGTGTTGTCTGGATGCGTGCCAAAATTTTCCGGCGGATAATCCGCCGAGCTCCCGGACCATTTTCAAATCGTCGTCTCGTTTGGACTTGGGCGGATTATCCGCCGATCACTCGAGCGCGTTAACGAACGAGTTGACTAGCAGCGCCACACGCCGAGAAAACGGGCATTTAGGCGTCCACGCATCACAGCAGAAGACCGATTCAGTGCGGAGCGGGCAGACACACCGTTTCTTTTTCCGTGTACTTAAGAAGAGTAACTCGGCACGGCCCTGCTTAAAGTGGTTGCTGGGTCACGCCTGAAGCGAGGCGGAACCGCCCGAGGGGTCGCTTCGTTAGTGCCATTTATTGGCGTGTCACATGTCGTATGTCGTGACGTTTCCGTTTTTCGCAGTTTTGTCGCCTCGCTCAGAGTATATGCATATCCTCCCAAAAGAAGCAAAGCTTCAAAAATTGTTAATATTGTTTTTCCAAGGCGGTGCTTAATTCGTGCACAAACAGCTTCTAGCGTTTAGGAAATCAAGCGAATTTTTAGCAAGCGAAAACTGTTAGCGAGAAAGTTGTTCAGAAAGGTTCAAGGAAGTTTTCTGAGAAGCTTCAGATCAATTGGAATAGTAACTGTTAATGTTTTAGTTCGCCAGCGCGATGAATTTTCTTCCGCGCAAACTACGCCTCGGTCAGTAAAGCGCTACCCCAGCGTTAGGTGCAACGTAAGACATTCAGCCCGTCGAGATTTTTTAATTAAAATACGAGGAGTATGGAGAATCATAATTTATAATAAGTAGGTCTTCTTCTCTGATAAAAATATCTTAGTGTAGCCATTTATAGGAACATGTACCTTATAAAAGTCCTAAAAATAATGAATCTCTATTTGCATTTTTCCTTGTATTCGGTGTGTCC
This sequence comes from Neuroterus valhalla, assembly GCA_011762715.2. Lineage (NCBI taxonomy): Eukaryota > Metazoa > Arthropoda > Insecta > Hymenoptera > Cynipidae > Neuroterus > Neuroterus valhalla. The sequence goes on from WSXT02149161.1 coordinate 7,443, forward strand.
TCCGTCTGACCTCCATTTGTGAACATACTTATAATTATATGCTTTTTGGTTTTTTCTTTACCAAAACTAAATAAATCAGTGTAGTTCGGTCTCTTCCGATTAACAGAGCAGATTATTATAAGAAGCTATCCAAAATTCTTCATAGTGAAGTTTTACAATTGAGAAATGGAAAATAATTTGTCACCAACGAATGGTAGAAAACAAACGAAGCGAGAAAGTTTGTGGAAAGTTAATGATAACATTAATAAATAGATCAATTATATTGTGTAGAGGAAAAACGTAAATCATCGGAAAAATAATTATTTGATCAATATTCTATTTTTGGTCCAAATATATTGATAAAATTTTTGAAGACATTCTTCAAGTATTCTAAGCGACAATTGATTGATTAATTTATTATTACATACCGCATGTTTTTTACATTTGAGAACATTTCATTCCCACAAACTTCCTTGCTTCGTTCGTTTTCTGCCATTCGTTGGTGTCAGTTTATTTTCCATTCATTAATTGTAAAACTTCACCTTAGAGAATTTTGTATAGCTACTTATAATAATCTGCTCCTTTAATTGGGAGAGACTGAACTACACTTATTTATTTAGTTTTGGTAAAGAAAAAACCAAAGAGCATATACTTATAAGTATGTTTACAAATAGAGGTCAGACGAAGGACACACCGAATACAAGGAAAAATAAATATAGAGATTCTTTATTTTGGAGACTTTTATGAAGTACATGCTCCTAGAACGGCTACACTAAAATGTTTTTATCAGAGAAGAAAACCTACTTATTATAAGCCATGCTTTTCCATATTCCTCGTATTTTAATTTAAAAATCTCGACGGGCTGTGAGTCTTAGTTGCATCTTATGCTGAGGTAGCGCTTTACTGACCGGAGCGTGGTTTGCGCGTATGAAAATCCATCGCGCTTTCAAATTAAAACATCAACAGTTTGTTAGCTACTATTCCGATTGATCTGAAACTTCTTAGAAAACTTTCTTGAACCTTTCTGAACATTTTCCTCGCTAACAGTTTTCCCTTGCTCAAAATTCGCTCGACTCCCGGAACGCTAGAAGTTGTTTGTGCACGAATTAAGCACCGCCTTGGAAAACAATTATTAACAATTTATAAATGAATATTTTAATGCTTTGTTGACGCCATCGGTTGCAGAATATTTCAATACATAATTCTGATCAGTTTTATTACAAAATATCGAAAACTTTCCATTTCGCGGCGAGTTGAATTGAAAAAAAATCCAAATATTTTATTCAGAGAAAAAAACAGTTTTTCGTAAATATTTCGAAAAATAAAAAAGCTACAACTTTTCTTATGGAGAAAAAAGATGCGAAATTGGATTTTCACTCAGGATATGTTTTTTAAAAATTGAAATTCAAGACTTCATTTTCAGGAGGGACCTCCCTACCCCAGCAAAGAATTCCATATCTCCTTTTTGCATCTGGCCCCTCAATTGCAGTCCCCTGGTAGAAAACTTTGAAATTTTGTCAGAATTGATCTACGATAAGCCGTTTTCGAGATATTTGAGAAACACAAAATTTTACATTTACATTGAAACAGTCACTTTTCCGATCAACGCCTGAGGCTAGGCTAGCTAACCACAAGAGAAAAAGTCCTACAGGAATGTAGCCGCCCGGAAGGCGAGACACGGTAGGGATAGGTCCGAGCAAGCGACACCAGGTGCGCAGGGCCCTCTCTCCCGCAACAAGCCGTGTTCGTAGACGGAATGAAAAGGCGTGCAAGGCTCGAATCCGGCACTCCCGGTGGACGACGGATTGCGCTAACTCATTGAAGGGCTCAATGTTCGCTGTTTTGAACCAGGTAGACCATCCCAGGCTACAGGTAGATATCAATTCAATTTTTTCTTTTCAGCGCACCGGGTACGCTGTATCAGGCTTCGGTTAAATTGAGGTAAATTCGGTTAAATTTAATCCGAATGAAAAACCATGTTTTTAGACTTTCTCATTAAAAAGGGATCGAGGAAATTTGAGCTTACGACAAACTTCCTGCGAAGGATTTCTCTGCTAATATATTGGCCAACTTTTTGCGAAATCTCAATTCGATTAGATTTTTAGTTTAATGAATAAAGCGAGTTCATTATGTGCTTGCGACGCGTCACGTTAGGATTCTTCAGGGGATGCCGGAGCGCTGATGAGTGCGAGAGAAGGACAAATCGAGGACGATGCTCAATGTTCTAGGGCCCTAGAAGTTATAAATAATCGAATTTGTTCTTAACAATTGTTCATGAAAAATTATAATTTTGCAAATAGAATTTAGGAAAAATTTGTATTAGAAAGAGAAAAGGCTTCACAACTGTCATAGAAAATTCCATTCGGTTATTGCAAACGAATCGTAAATTATTTTCCTATTAAAAGTAGCAAAGACCATTAATATTAAAAATGATAAAAATGGTGCGGTTTTTTGAAAAACGGTTTAAAGCGTTTTTTTTTTGTAATGCTATTATTACAGATTTTTCCAATTGTTGTCATTTTTTGAAGTATCACAAAAACTTCATGGGCACAGTTGACGTGGCCTGACTCTGGTGTAAAAATCCTTGTGAAATGTGATGTATTTAGGGAAATGTTACAAAAGTGTTTTACAATAATTATTTAGAAAACTAGTTTCTTAAAGTTTTGTAAATGTTAAGAAGAAGGCAATGTTGAGAAATTCTTAGAAGCATTATTTGAATTTGAAAAATTTTCAGTTTTACCTGAAAATAAATATCTATTCTAAAACCTTTACAAAAAAAAATTTATTGCTCACCGTAGCACGTGCAGCTTTGTTAATTTTTCTGTCGTAATCATAATTGTCTTTATTTTCACTGCACAATGAATCGTTAGACTTTCTTTTATGAGTTGACGTC
>WSXT02149172.1:0-10313 GCA_011762715.2 Neuroterus valhalla
GGAGAAAATTCATTCATTAAAATTTACCCAATTAGGTGGGTAAATGGAGGACATTACTGCATCCAGATGAAGTTAGGAATTATTTCAGAATTATCATAAAATAACGCAAAGTGATTTTATTTTTAATGAATAGGTAATAAAAAGTTTATTTTCACGTGATATTAAATATTCACTCAGAAGAAAGTATAGATTGCAGAATTCTTTTCAGATTTTCACTCCTAATAGGAGAGAAATGACACTACAGTAGGGTAAAATGAGAATCACTAGGAACGTCAACATTGTCAGGGCTGAAGTTTAAAGCTGAATCCCCTGTACATACTTTCACATTTTGAGGTTCCGATCGATATTGCAGAACTTCGTGAAATATTCAAATATATAAAATATCCTTTCCTTTCAATGAACAGTACCTAATAAGTTACTTCAATGAAAAAAGAATTTATCCATTGATTGAAGTATAAAGATACAGGTCAAGAAAGAAGATCGGACGGCATTGGGCTACTGACTTTGAACTTCGAGGAGGGGGATCCCCGATGCAAAATTGAATCATGCGGATCACTACGTATGCTTTTATGCGAAAAAATTGATTCTTAATAGTATAATTGTCACATTTTCCGAAGAAGGCCCACTATTTTATGTAGTGCATGCATTTATTGTGAATGAGGGTAGCGAATTCCAGACGGTCGTGCGCCAAATTCATGATGTTTCAATGAAACAGGGGCCAGATATTTTTTGTAAGGCCCTGACGCACTAGTACTATAATATATAGCCGAGACTTTTTCCTCGATATTCTAAGTGTTACGTTAGCCGTGAAGTTTAGTTTTTAGCGAACGAATGCGTTGAACCTGGATAAGGGGGTTCGAAACTCGTCACAGCGTTTTCGATTTTTGAAAGCGTCAATATTATTAAAAGCGTGTGACTATATTGTATGTAATGTTTAATAATTTAATGAAATTGTTTCAGTTAAAATAATATACTTATAATATGCGTGAGTACGTGCGTAGTAGTATACCTTCCACAGAATCTGTTTTTAGCAAAAATGTTTTTTTTTGCTGGTGCACCAAATTTTACATGACAGGGATGTAGAATTCACATAATTGGGACGGTAAACTTTGTTTTCTTTGATTCAGACTGTAACTCACAGTTTTATCACATTTTACCAGATTTATAAACCAGACACAAATACCGTATAAGTATCCGGATAGAATCCGATGAAAACCGTATAGGGTCTTACAGGACACCGAAAACATTCCGCATATGAGCGTATAAAAGAACCAGATAGTGGAAATTGTGTACACCGAACAAGTTCCGCATGGAACCAGATTTAAAACTAGACACAAATACCGCATAAGTATCCTGATAGAACCCGATGGAAAACGTATAGGGTTTTACGGAATACCGAAATTATTTCGCATATAACCGGATGAAAAACCAGATAGAGAAAATTGTGTATATCGAACAAGTTCCGCATAGAACCAGATTTGAAACGAGACACAAATACCGCATAAGGAGAAGTGGTCAGCTGGTCGTGGAGGCTAAGGCATGCGCTTTAGACCCATGCGTCGACTGGTTGTGGGTTCGATTCCCGCCTTGCACTCTGGAAGAGCTTCGGCGCCCAAGCGGTGAACACTTGCCTAGCAAGGGAGTGTGCTTCTCTGGAAAGTCGTGGTGCCGGCACCTTCAGAGGGAAAGGTTACTCTTAGTACTTGTGGCTGGTGTTCTTGGTGGTTCGGAGCCCACCTTAAGTTGTAGGTCCCCCTAACTTACTACTAAGATAGTGGTAGGGTGTGTAAAGGAATGGTGGAGAGGTTTGAGGAAAGTGTAAACCCTAAGGGGACCCATTGAACCAATCAATCAAATACCGCATAAGTATCCTGATAGAATCCGATGGAAAACATATAGGGTTTCACAGGATACCGAAATTATTTCGCATATAACCAGATTTAAAACCCGACACAAATACCGTATAAGAATCCGGTGAGATGCGGAGAAATCTCGAATCCTATCCGTCTCTATCGGATCCTATCTGGCATTTTCAGCAGGGAGTAACGCCGTCACATAAAAATTCAAACCATAGTTATTGATAAGGATATATATTTAAGTACATTTCCAAATAACTTACGGATGTTAAACCACATGAAGTATGTACTGCGTGAAAAACTTTACAATTGAAAATCTGGAATAATATGAGTTTTGTGTTCCGCGATCAGCCCGCGTCGTCAGCACGACGTCGTCGCAAATGCAGCGGTCTAAGTGCAACTAGGTTATTCGAAGTTTTGTTATCCTCTAAAATATTTTTTAATATTTGTATATTGGTAAGTACATATTTATATACACTATCCGGAACAGAACATATTTTAAGGTTTTGTTATTTATGAAGGAATGTGCTGTTGAAAGTTTTGAAAACACGAAATTTATGATAAATGAAAATTTCAACGAAACGAGAATGTTGAATTTCCTACCAAGAATATAACCATAGAGTTGAATTTTCTATAAAAAATGGGAGTTTTCAACATAGCAGTAAATTACCAACTAATTAGTTGAATTTACAACCAGAAAGAAGTATGTTCAACGAAGAAAGATGACTTTTTAAGGGAATTGTTACATTTTAAACAAAATAATCATCTTAAACCAAAAGAAATTAACTGCTAACCGTTGAAAATTCAAGAAAGTAACGTCAAAACGTTTCTAAAAAACATAGAATTTCTTCAGAAATTGATCATTTGAATGAGATGTTTTATTATAATAATTATCACGTGAAATTACGTGAAAAAGGCGAACTTCTTAGAACATACGTGAATCTGAAACCTTAGAGAATAATTTTCAACTAAAATGATGAATCTTCAAATAAAAAACTCAACTTAGCATCGAGTAGTATATAATATCTATTATAGTTATTTTTAATTGTAAATGTCATTCTTAGATTTCTGGAAACTTATTCTCCTTTTTTATTTTATTTATGATGAGTAAAATATTCATATTTATTATTTACACTTCAGAGAGATTTTTCGCTGCTTCTGTAATTATTCAAAGAAATTGAAAGGTTGCAAAGTACCACAATATGGTAATGGAAAATTGTTTAAACAAATCGTTGATAATCTTTATTTCATTTCGTAAGAAATTCAACAAAATCATTTCTGTCGATCGCTTTACCTTTCTTCGAACATTATGGGTTGCGAAACACAGAATGAACATCTTATAATTACCAGTTTTAATGAATTACTTGGCACATTTTGAGATAGTTTGTCACAAATCACTTTGGGATCACTGAAACTACTGACATAAACAAATCGACCTAGGTACAACCCTGTGACTCGTGGCCTACTCGCAGATAAATACACATTTGACATTCTATTTGTTATTACTTGATTGATTGATTCAATGTGTCCCCTGAGGGTTTACATTTTCCTCGAACCTCTCCACCATTCCTCTACACACCCTACCACTACCTTAGTAGTAAGTGAGGAGGACCTACAGCTTAGGGTGGGTTCCGGACCACCAAGAACCCCAGCCCCAATTACCTTAGCCTACTTTTTCAACAGGAATTTGTTTTAGCGCCCTCAACTGTAGTTGTTAACTGTGTTCACGAGGTTGAATATTGTTTCATCTAATGCAAAAGAATTATTTTTTCAAAAAAAGTAGAGGGAGCTAACACAGATGTATTTTTTCGATAAATGCACGCTCTTCTTATATTGCTCACTATTTTTTTGAAGCAACCCGATCTTTTTTCACTTTTGAAAATTATGATCTGCACAATCAAACATTTTATTTTTGATTATGCGTTCCGGATAAGTCCCAAATAGACTCAGATAGAGACGCGAAATGGAGCTTGAAGACATTTTGTTTTCGGTTCGTGTGCCGACTAGTTCCCGGAAACGCCCGGATACACTAATACTATTAGTCCGGGAGCTCGCGACACTTTTTGGGACGTCATGATTCAGATTGACCGCATTCATCGTCTTTTCTCATCTTCCCAATTGTTATTTCACGCATGTGACATGTAGAATGAAAACTTACTTATAGAATTTTCACTGAAGTACAATCATTTTCCTTCAGAATTATTGAGTCTCTTCGGGGATGTTTCCGATGATGACATAGATTCAGAGATGTTAGAATCGATAGACACAGATGCAAATTCTCAAAAGGATGTTACGCTTCAGACAATGGACATAGTAGAATATATAAATGACCCTTGTTCACGGTCTAGTTCAATGGAAGAAAGTCGACTCGCATCATCATTTTCAATTGATTCCAGTATGTATATATTATGCAGTTAATAAAAGAGTAAAAATCTATCCAATAGCCATCATTTACATAATTGCACTACTAATATTTGTAAACATCTTTTATTGTAGGAATAGTGTTGGAAGTTAGTCGCGACGCTTAGGAGTGTCAGTCCTCCAACACAAAAAACCAAGAAAAACAATATTTCTTCAGGAATTATCTAATTTCGGAAGTATGGAACCTGCTGACTCTTCAGATACTGATGATGATGGGACTAAAAGTGGCATCTGTAATAAGAAGACTCCTACCCAATCTTCGCGAAATGTTAGTGACTTGAATGCAAAAAAAGTTGTAAGTATTTCTAAAGCAAAGCTCCCATCAGAGCCGCCAGCAGAACCTTCATCATCGCTTGCTGAAGAAAGCTTGGCAAATCCAGCTCATGCTGCTGAAATATTACAACAGTCGTCTGACAATGTCATTATTGTAATTTCAGGTATAAGCACGCAGTTCAACCTGACTGACAAAGGTCGACGTGCTCTGATTGAGGCAACTAAACTGTTTGCTGGTCTATTTTTCACCGCGTGGGATATTAGCGATTACTATTTATCAAAAATATTTTATCCCCCTGACAATGTGATAACTTATCACTCCTGCTGTGAAATCTGTTGCAAAGAATTAGAGAAGCCCACACTACAAAAAAAAATTTAGGAGTCATTGGATAGCTTGTCAAAACTGTCTGCAAAATTATACATTATCAATGAATTAACCTAATTACTTCATATCCATCGACTTACGCTATCAGATAGCGTCCTTCCTCAAAATGACTACTGTAAAGGAAGCTTTATTTAATAATTTAGAGAACTCAAGACCAGAAGCTCGAATCAACGGAGTAATGCAGGATGCTTATGATGGAATACTTTAGAAAAAAACAGTATCAAAAACGAAGACTGACTGCATAATCCTGATGAGGCACCTGTATGTAATTCTTGGTGCCTTGCCTACGGTAAATATACAAATGGTAGCATTCGCTTTCTAAAGGAAGAAACTGAGCCTTTTGACAGGTGTCACGAGAAACACACAAGGGACATAAAAGCAATTATAAAAGAATAAGAGTTGTATTCGACCGCGAAAGAAGAAAAAGAAGTAACAGTTATGACCGTTAATGAAGAAGAAGGACTTAAACAGAGGAAAGAATGTGAAGAAAATGGACAACTCGAAGAAGAACAAGCACAGAGCAAAACTGAAGAAGCGGGAGATGAAGTTACTGAAGAAGTAAAGGGGAAGAAAGGATTGACTGGGACAGCATCAAAGAAAAAAAGAAGGAAAAAGATAGATTCAAATAATGGCATTAAAGGATATTCAGTTTTGACGAAATGACTGATTTTGACATGGTATGAGGTTTTCCGAGAGATCATCTGCACGGAGATTTACTTGGTGACATTCTTCACTTGTGGGAGGTATGGACGGATCCACAGAGCCCTATTTATTTTTCAAAACAAGACCAAGATAAAATCAACGAACGCTTGATGAAAATGGCACCACCTCAAGAAATTCGCAGACATATCAGGCCACTGATATCGGAGAAATGCAAGTGGAAAGCATCAGAATGGCGCAGTTTTTTGCTATTTTACGCGACTCCATGTTTAACAGGAATTCTCGACGAATATGCTCTGAAAAATTTTGCTCTATTTGTAAGAAGGATGTAAACACTACTTCAAAGCAGTATTACTGAAGAAGAATTACGGAGGACGGAAAACGATCGCTTTCAGTTTGTGCGTATTTTTGAAGTTCTTTATGTCGAAAAGTATATGACGTTTAATCTCCACTCCTTGAAGCATTGTGTTAAATCTGCAAAATACAGCGGTCCACCATGGGCAACATCAACCTTCTCATCCGAAAATGCCATATACTACTTAAAAGAGTATGTGAATGGGCCAAAGGGTGTTTACGATCAAATGGACAATAAAACACTACAAACGAAAGTTTTCCAGATTCTAGTAACAGAATTAGTAGAATCTCACAGCGTATTACCTTCTGCGAATTTCTTTTTGCAAGACACGAAGTTACGTCTGTCTGTCGCAGTGGTAACGTTGTTTTGGTAGGACGGGGCGTGCTAGATTTAAGCTGAAAAATACCTTAGCAGCCTGATAGTCAGGTTTCCACTTTCAACAGATGTATCTTTTCAAGAATGGTTATTCATTCTACTCAATATATTATGCCATTATGCTGTGAGAATGTCCATTGATGCAAAAAGAGGAACAAAAATCGCAGAGTTGCATGTGAAAACAAAAATCAGCTGTCTCTTACAATTCTGAAAGATGCATCTTCGCTACATTATGAAGATGCACCTTTCAGAATCAAATATAAATTACCGCTCATAACCTCAATTCTCGCAGCTTAATATAGGTAAAGTAACTGTACCGATTGTAAACAGGTTAGGTTAAGTAATTCATCATAATTCATCAAATCAGATAGGTTTTTACAAATTTTTTTCTAATAAATAAGATTTAAAACTGTCAAAATAACAAATATCATATTTTCAATAAGATCTTGAAATTTATTTCGTGTAGAGTAGCTTTAGATAGAAACCAAAAAGGAAAATCACGCCTATGTAACCAAAGGATTCTCAAGAACAATAAAGAAGATTTTGAATGATGAAATGATGCGGATATACTCGAATGCTGATTGCAGCGCCTGACAGCTCTCCTGTACGTCTCTTGGCAGTGCGGGCATGAGCACAGCCGCGGCAAACGTTGCGCGATTCATGGGGACTGCGTTAGCTGTTAGCACAGATATACCGTGCTAAGAAGCAGTTCCATGCGCCGAGAGTAGAAGCATAAGCTGGGCACATGCGACGCCAGGAAGTACTGGCGTGACGTCACGAAAATTACTGCTAGCAGACTGAGGGAGGACGACGAGCACTGTTACAGGGGTGCCAATGTAGACGAAATTATTATATAGTGCGTTTTCATTGGCTATCAACAAAAAAACGTTATCAATAATGGTGAATCCACGCCATTTTCCGTGACGTAATTTTTACTGGAATTACTGGAATAAAAAGCATGTGTAATATTACTGGCAGCAAGATGATAACAACGAGTTTGGCTCAATCAGGGCCGCATTAACCTCCAACGGGGCCCGGGGCAACCGTCAATTTGGGGGCCCTTTTTTCACGTCCGTTCCCTTCTTTTTTCGATCGGAAAATACAAACTTATATGTTTCATAAAAATTTTTATTGTCACAATGTGATAATATCAATAAGATTACTATCTGCATATTGAACATGTCATTTTCTACATTTGTTTTCGGCAAATTCATCAATTATATTATCAATATCGATTTTGTTAAAGAAATCTGACTCAATGCAAAGTATACCTAACATCTCGAGTCGCTCTTGTTGCGTTGTAGCTCTTTCAGCAGCGTTGATTCCTTTTAATTGCGATAAGGATCGTTCGGCAGAACAATTTGTGATCATTTGTGGTAAAAAGATCCGAAGAGCTATTTCTGTGTTAGGGAATACATCAGCTAATTGATCTTCCATTAGAATCTTATACAATGACTATGAGTTTTTTGTGCATCAGTGTATCTGGAGTTCACGTAACTTTGGAATTGTTTCATTTCAATGAAAAATTCTTCCAAATCTCTAGAATAAAAACGAACTGGGTTATTTATAGCTTCATGGAGGTCTCCATCACTTAGAGAAAAGTTGATGAGAAATGTAAATCTCTCTGAAACTTCCACATACACTTTCGCACGTCGTTTGATTTCACTGTGAAGATTGTCGATGATTTCGAGGAAACCTTTTGTCCTGAAATCATCGCAAGGCGAAAATTCTACTTTTGGAGCATTTCCGTCATTAGGTTGTTTTTTCTACGACGAACGTTTTACGATTTCTGTATAACCTACACCAGGTAATAATTGTTTTGTTTTTTCCTCGAAATCATTGAACTTTCCACGGAATGAAACTAAACTTTCTTCTAACGATCCGTATAAAAAAGCACACGTTTGCAAATCTGCTTTTTCACTTTGCAATGACTTACTCACTGAACGCATAGCAGTCAAAATAGAGTTCCATAAAATCAACATGAAACCAAATTAGAATTTTTGCATGTTATTTGCGATACACGTCGCCTCATTACGAGTATCAGTATTTTGTGATTCATCATCAGCAATGTCTTCAAAGTTTTCTCATTGTTTATTTCATTTTTCAATACGCCCCAACGATGGGTGAAAGCAGAAAAAAAATTATATAATATCTGCATAATGGCGAAAAAATCTACTGCATAAAAACAGCACTTCACAGCATGCTCTCTAACCAAATTAAGGGAATGCACGGAACAGGGAACATAGATCGCATTCTCATTCAAACTCAATATTCTTGCTTGCACACCTTTATACTTTCCGGACATGTTCAATGCGTTGTCATATGATTGTCCTGTACAATTTTGAATATCTAAACCACAGTCTTCAGTAAGAAACTTTAAAGTTTGATTCGCTAGACTTTCACCAGTATGAACTTCCAACTGAAGAAAAGTTATAAACCTTTCGACTGGTTAAAAATCGTTTGGAGAAACATATCTTAAAATAGTAGACGATTGATCAACATGCGATACATCAGGAGTCGAATCGACAGATAAGCTAAAATACCTAGCCGAAGTAACCTCTTAAAAATGTATGATCTAACTTTTTCACCCATAATGTTAATGAACTCCTCGCAGATTGTCTTCGACAAATAAGAAGTAACACCTGTCCGAGCATGGACGTATCTAACAATATGACCTTGCAAAAATCGAATTTCGCAGCAAGTTCAAGTAACCCAAGACAATTTCCGTTGTCCGGCACCCCGAATTGCGCATTTTAACCTCTGAATGACAAACCTCGCTCTACTAATGTGGTATTGACAGCAACTACCCGTTTTAAAACGTCGCGCCAGTATTTTTTTTCACTTAGTAGTTAATTCTCGAGTAGTTCTGGCAGATTATTTTCGTCCTTTCATTTTTGCCGGTAAATCAGCAAACGCTCCCGATGTTTTGGATTTTTTCATGCTGTTGTAAATGACTTCCGAAGTTTTTCGAGTCATCATATCCTTCACGAGAAAGTTTTATCGAATGGTGGGGTGGTAGAAATAGCTTGCAATAAAAACAATAGACAGACCCTGTGAATAAAAACCAAAAATTACTATTATCGATTACACTGTGTTAATAAGAGGACACAACTAGTCTTTTGTTCGAAAAAAAGGACCAATATCGCGTGATCAAAAGCATGCTTAAAAAAAATTGATTTAATGAGTAAATCGAAAACGAGGGCTAAATTTGAAAAAATCTGTAATGGAAGTATTTAGAGAATCATCACCAACCATTGTAGACAGGTTTTGTTTTTTGTTGTTGCAATTTTTGAGGTCAGACAGTGTTAGAATTTATTTGAATTATACACAAACAATGAATAAAGGGTGGCTGAGTTACTTAAGAAAAAAAACTTGGTTGAGTTAATGTAACTTGTTTAAATTAATGTAAGTTGGTTACATTACAAGGTAATCATAAATTTTCAAGTAAGAAATTAGAAGTTACTTTTTAAGCGAATTCGTTCAACCTAAAGTTTTATTTTTCAAGGATTTTTTTTTCTTGCTAGAAAAAAAACCTGATTCTTTTTCAAAAAAAAGAGTGAATTCCGTGAAAGAAATTGATTCGAATCATACATTACCTTTCGTTGGTGAATAAATAAGCCAATCTCGGTTTGTTTTTTCTCCATTTGGTTTAGTCCCAAAAAATACGTTGGGCCAACAATATCTCGATGTTGATTCGTTTTCATACCGACGCTTATATTATATGATTCGAATGGTCCAGACGAATGTTGACATGTGGATGGCCCATGTTCAATCCAAAATCTTACAACTTCACTAGTTAATTTTTCCCATTTTCCTGGATCGTTGGAAGGGTTGGAAATTTCTACACCTTGATTTTTATGTACACTTTCGCCCACAAGAGATCGGTTTGAAGATTCAGGTGTCGGGTTGAATGGATCATCGTTCAATTCAGGACTAGTTGCAAGTCCTTGACTGCCTGATGAATTTGGTGTTTTTACGTTCCGATGAA
>WSXT02149183.1:0-10313 GCA_011762715.2 Neuroterus valhalla
TATTACCAAATTTCCATGAGTGTTTCAATACTAAAGGTGGTTCCCAGATTGATGAACACAAATTTGCTGTAAAAAGTCAACAATTCGATATTCTTTGTCCAAAATATTCCGATAAGTCGAAGCTTTATATAGTAGAAATATTTCAATCTTCTGTCAAAAGGTCGAATTCGAACTCGTTCGGATTCCGAGTTTTTTGCACAGCCTTATAGAAGAAATACAGTTCCCCCACGATTTATGAACTCTATTTTTGTGAGGACGGTTTTCCGCTTTACTTAGGGAAGATGGAATTCTCACAAAAATCAGTTAATATTGTATAAACTGACGAATTGGAAAAATCAGTGAAGAAGTTATAAGATTCAATAAAATATTTGTAAAATATTTTTGTAGTGATCTGCAAAATTACTTTGGGTCGGTTTGGGTCAGTTTGGCATCAGGCCGAGCCAGGTTTTTTTGATTAGAATTAAAGTAAAAAGTATTTTTAATTGAATGTTATTTTATACCTTCGAGAAATAGCTGTGCATTTTCAGAGTGTCTGAAAAATTAAATAATTTTGAATAGGTACACTATCGGCGGAAACTATATACACGCCTTTTTTGAGAGCTGTATGCGCCTCAATTTTTATAATCTTGAGATAAAATTAGTTTCCTCATGATAACAAGAAAGGCGATAACATTTTTTTGTCTAATATGTTAATGCTGAAGGCAAAATATCAATCAAATAAGAATATTGCAAGAATACCTCAAATATAGATTTTCTTTCGAAGAGTTAGAATATCTTTGTGATTGGTCCACTTTTTTTTGTCAATTTCTTGAGCTCATTTTTAAAAACATCTCAATAGTATTTTTCTAAATTGTTAAAATATTTTTAAATCATTTTTTTCATCCAGGTTCTACAGGCACTAACTGTGAATGGGTTTGAAGAATTCGAAACGATAATATTTTTATAAAAATTATAGAGATTTATTGAAACATATTCAATAAGTTTTTTTCAAATGCTTGAAAGTATTCACACATTCTAGAAACTTGTGACTTGGTCGCACCAAGTTTGATCCTTTAGGGCAGAATCTAGTGAGAAAAAAAAATCTAAACAATTTAGAAAAACTCAAGACTTAACTCTGAAATAAGCCCGAGAAATCGGAAGAACACTTGAAAAAACGTTAATTATTTTAAGAGCAACTCTTATTATAAAACATCAAAGTTTGACGTTATTTACCATATTCCTTGTAGAAATTTAGATCTGGATCTAGTAGGGCCCTGCATAGTTTTCACAATTTCTGTTCGGGCGCTGATCAGAAGAAATGGAGAGGGCCGGACTAGTTCTGTAACGCTGTTTTGGCCAGGCTCTAGCTAGTACTCCTAACCAAACAATAAGAAGAGTAGCTTTTTATTGCCTAACTTCTATCGTCTAGATTTTAGTGGATTTGAGGCCCTTTCTATTACCCGATCAATATTTAATGAACTTAGTGAGGTAAATAAATAGAATTCCACAAGTTGATTATACATAGACATATGATTTTGATAGAGTTGCATTTTTTTCTAGGTTTTGAGCAAATATTACTAATTATCAAATAAAGTTTGAAAAACTTAATTAATATTTTTCAATTTTGAACCAAATGATATATGAATTTTCAACAAAACACATCAATTTCAACCAAGGGTTTCAATTTTTATCTTTAAAACATCAATTTTCAACTTTAAAACATCAATTTTCAACTTTGAAACATTAATTTTCAACTAGAAATACAGTAGTTAAATTTCCAGTTAGAAATATTATTTTCGACCACAAGAAGAAAACAAATTTTCAACAAAACCCCAGTTCAATTTTCAAGAAAGATCAGTTTTTAACCAAGAAAGGTTCCCTAATTTTCCAGTAAAAAAGTATTATACACTAAAAAGAAACTAAAACCGTTAAACCCGAGGAGATTAACTTTTAATGAAAAATGTTCTTTAAAAAAAAAGTTTTATTCTCTATCACACTATTAGTTCAATTTTCAACGAAGTAGTTGAATTTTTAACGGAAAACGATTTTTCAAGAGGGAAAAAAAGAATTTTACCGAAATTGTTGAATCTTCAACCGAAGAGACAAATTTTATACGAAACAGATAAATTTTCGAACCAAAACAAATTTTTGCAGAAAGAAAACACATATTAAAAAATTGGTAAATCTTCGACCAAAAAAGACGAATTCTTTACAAAACCATGGTTTTCAACATAAGAATATAAATTTTTAACAACGAAAATTCACCTTATATGACGTTTGCACAATTGGTGGAATTTTCCTCCCAAAAACATGAATATTTAGCAAAAGAGGTCACTTTCAACCAATTGGTTGAATCAATTAATTAATAAATTTAAAATAAAATAGTTAAATTTACAACAGAAGAGTTAAATTTATTTTTAAAAAAAGATTTTCTACTGGAGGAGAAAAAAATTTTTCTTATTGTTGAATTTTCAATAAAATAGATAAATTTTCCACAAAAGAGTTTAACAAAAAGTTAAATTTCCATTCATGAAATATTTTAGTCAAGAGCAACGAAAAGTTTAACTGAACTATTGAATCTCCGAGAAAAGTCTAATCTTCAACCAAATTGTTGGAATTTCGACCAAAGAAGATGAATGAATTATGGTGTGTGAATTATTCACACACCAGTTGAATTTTCAACCAAAAAATATGAATTTTCTGACAAAAAAGGTCCATTCCAATAAAAATTTGTCAAATTCTCGATCAAAATAGGTAGTTTTCAATGAAAAGAGGTTTTTTGGTTGAGAAGAAAACGAATTTCACGCTAATCCATAAATTTCAAATAAAAAAGCCCAAGTATTCACAGAATATTCAAATTTTCGAACAAAAATCGACTTTTCAACCAAAAATAATTACTTATTATCAAGTTTATAGAATTTTCCGAGGAATTTTTAACTGATGGAGGAAAATGAAATGTCTACCAAACGAGAGAAATTTTCAAAAGAAAAAGACAACTTTTTTGCGAAACAAATAAATCTTCAACCTTCGAATATGAATTGTCAACAAAAAAGTTCATTTTCAACCTTGTTTTTCGATTTTCCCTCAAATTAGTTGAGTTTTAAATCCAAAAAGACGAATTTTCAACAAAATATAAAATAAATTTTCGACAAAATAGTACAATTCTCAACAAAGAAGACGAATTCTCTATACCAAAAGCCTGTAGAAAAGAGGCGGGCCATGCAGACTGAGAACCAAACCGTTCCTTCCTCGAATTTTTTGTCTTTTTTATTCCCATCAGGGCCATAGTATAGACGATCATAGTTTTTGTGGTCTGAAAGTTTCAACATGGGATATTCTTAAAAATTGACATTTTGCGACTTAGGATTATTAGGTAAAAAAATTAAATATTATTATAATTAAAATTTAAGTATTCAAGCAAAAGCTCAGAAACTGGGCGTGAAAGTAATTTTCGCTGACAGTGTATTTCGGAATATTTCATAGATTTTTTTAGTCAAATTTCATTCTTTAAAGAATAATTTTTCATCATTTTTTACAAAAGAGAAGGAAATGATGAGTAGAGAAAGAAGAAGAAAAATGTAAAGAAGGGAAGGAGGGTTGAGAAATTTTGTAGAAGAAGAGTGGATACAAAAAAAAAGGAAGTTGGGATTTTCGTCCGGAAATGAAATATAATAGAAGAATAGAAAGGACCATGCTGGAAGGAGAAACCAGATTCAGAAGTGGACTCGAGGAAAATTCATGATGTATGTTTGGAAAACAGAAGAATGGAAGAAATGCGATGGTGGCGAGGTAGGAAGTTGATTCGCTTTGCAGTGCTCTCTTAGTTTAAACCAGTGGAATTTCACTGGTTTTCAGTGAAACTTCACTGATTGAAATAGCTAGAAGTCGGTCACTGAGAATCAGTGAAAATTCACTGATTCGGTCAGTGGAGCGTATTTCACTAGTTCGACCAGTAAAAAAATACGTCACTGATTTGATTAGTGGGTTATTCACTGAATTGAACCAGTAACTTAATAATTGCTCATAAAAATATTTGAATTGCATTTTGTTATCAGAAACTGAACGAGATGTGCACACGAAGATCACAGAATAATATATTTTGAGTTTCTACTAAAGAAGAAAGTTTCAAAAATTCAAATAAAATCTCCAACAAAATCATAAGTTTTAGAGTAAAAAAACGATTTCCTAATTGTTGAAATTTGATTAAAATATAAATGAATTTCGGAATAAATCCACTGAATGAACCAGTAGATATAAATTACTAGAAAAACCAGTGGTTTTGCTGCCACTCAGTCAATTCAGTGAAAGCTTTTATAAAATCCTTTACTAACATCCACTGATTCCCCAGTGAAAATGGAAAAAGTCACTGATTTACCAGTGAAAACTAGGGCTACTGGTTGAAATAGTGAAAATTTCACTGGTTCAAACTAAGAGAGGTATTTTTACTTCCTCTCCTCTTTTTGTGTCGCTTTCTGGTACAAGAAGAGAAAGAAAATATATTGAATATCATTATTGAAAACATTACCAGGCCTTGACTTTGTATTGAAATTTGGGTCCAAATAATAGGATTTTTTTGGTACCGTGACTGTTAGAAATTTCTATAGCAATTCACTCTAAATGTTATGGAATCAATGCATACACGTGTGGTAAACTTAGTATACGGATCAAGTACACTTAATTATAAGAAAATTAGAGTTTCTTGTGATGTTGCTCATTCTTTGCAACTCCTTTGGAATACAAAAATTGTAATGCAAAAAGTTTGCAAAAATACATCAATTAGGATTAAAGTATGACATGTAGGTGAAACCATTCCCGAAAAAGCGAGCTGGAGGTGGAAATTTCAGATGCGAAAAACAATTGCTAGGTTAATTTTGTATTTAATTCATTTATTTGACTATTGCAATTGTCAAAAAAGAAACTATCAAGAAAAAAAAACTATATACTATATTTTTTATACAAATGTATTGTAATTCGAGATTAGATACTATACTCTGGGAATGTGAATTTGCTATAAAAAATTAAAGTAATAGTGTGGTAAATCTACGACCATTTTTACAAAAGCGGGACTTGGGAAGGGACACTTGAAATAAATCATTTATGCAATATTATATAAACATTATCCTTTACTTACAACTATAATATGTCAAACAACGAACAGTTTTTTTCTTAATTTCATGTTTTCCTACAATATATATTTATTTGACATTCAGCTTTCTTCAATTATTATCTTATGGATATTATAAAAATAAGCGTACTTCAGCAACAACACTTTCAAAATGCAGAAAGATTTCTTTAAACTGATAAAACATTAATTTTACAAAAGTGTCTTTCCTAAAATATTCCAAAAATTCATTAAAAATATAAAAAATGCTCAAAAATATTTTTGTTTCGGAGTAAACTTGGGTTAAAAAAAAAAGGTTGAAACCCTCTTTGTAGACATGAAAAATTGTACCTACATTAGGGTGGTCCAAAAATTTTTTTTTCGAATTTTTATTCACAACGCCCGGAAATTTTTTTGAATCCGCCAATAAACAAACGCATTTTTATTTTGAAAAAAAAAATAATATTTAGAGGTGGCGAAAGCCCCATGAAGTTTAGCACGTAATACCCTCAAGAAAAAAAGACGTTTTTGTAAATTTTATTCAGAATTCTCAATGTTGGGTGAATCGAGTTCGAAGTTCACCATTTTTCTTCACAATTAGTCACTGAATGCGAATAAAAAATTACTTTTGAAATATCACCTCCATAAGTTTTAAAGGGTCCCAAGAAGACCCCATAAGTGAAAAAATGGGTTTTTCGAGTTTTTGGCGCTAATTATGATTTTTTGAGGTTTTTTAACCGCAGAATAATTCAAATACATGAAATACTACTTTGTACTGATAATAAGATCTTTATTTAAATTGTTTAAACAATTTATTATTGTTTTTAGCAACTTCCTCTTGGAAAAGGGTTAGAAAGTAAAGTTTTTTTTTTTATTTTTTCAAATTATTTTCAACGTTTTAGTTAAAGCGAAGTATTAATCAATGAAAGTTAACAAAAATAGTTTTTTAAACAATTAATTATTAATTATAACAATATTCTTTTAGAATAATGCTACAAAGTTGCAGTTTTTTCTGAAATTTTCAACATTTTGCCCACTTTTCACTTTAAGTGAGTTAACATTCAATTTAATTTAACAAAAACAATTGTTTAAACTAATTATTATTGTTTACGGCTATCTTCTTCTAGATTAACACTACATAGTTGCGGTTTTTTTTCTGAAATTTTCGACTTTCTATCACTTTTCAATTAGTTTAGAGCAAAAATTAATCCGCTTTTACAAAAAAAATTGTTTAAACAATTTATTATCATTGCTAATAATATTTTCTTTCCTTAATGATAGAAACTTGCGGTTTTTTTTGCAATTTTCAACTTTTTACCCGCTTTTCACTTGAGGTGAGTTATTATTTGATTCGATTTAAGAAAAATAATTGTTTAAAAGAATTATTATTGTTTTTGGCTTTCTTCTCTTAGATTAGTGCTAAAAAGTTGTGGTTTTTCTAAACTCTCAAGCTTTTTGTCCACTTTTCACTCATTAAGGTTATAATTAATACGAGTTAACAAATATACTTTTTGAAAAAATTTATTATTGTTAATAACCATTTTCTCTTAGATAAGTGCTAGAAAGTTGTGATTTTTTCTGAAATGTTTAACTTTGCACTGAATGGAATTTGAATGAAATTCATGTAGATTGAATTGATTTAATTGTTGGTTAAATTAGACTGTTTTTTAATTAAAATAAAATTTTTTTTTAAATATCAACCATTATACTCTCGAATAAAAATTTATATTTTTAGGTCGAAGATTCAATTCTTTGGTTGAAAGTTGAACTACTTTCCTAAAAATTCAATTTTTGCGTTGGGGATCCATAATTTTAGTAGAAAATTCGAAATTCAAATTTCACTGAATGAATCCAGCTTTTTGTTTTATTAAATTTTCTGGAACATTGGGAAAAGAACACAAATAATTTACTCAAAGCAATACAATACTATTTAAAATATGACTTTCTCTTATGTTTATTTATTATTTATTCACAACTAAAAAGGTAAAGCGAAGTTGAACATTTTAGGAAAAACCGCAACTTTTTAGCACTATTCTAAGAGAAGATAGCCACAAACAATAATAATTTGTTTAGAAAATTATTTTTGTTGAATGAAATTAAATATTAACTCACTTCAAGTAAAAAGTGAGCAAAAAGTTGAAAATTTCACCAAAAAAACCGCAAGTTTGTATCATTAGGCAAAGAAAATATTATTAGCAATGGTAATAAATTGTTTAAACAATTATTTTTTCAACATGAATTAATCATTACTTTAATCTATTTAAAAAGTGATAAAAAGTTAAAACTTCCAGGAAAAAACCGCAACTTGGTAGCATTATTCTAAGAGAATAATGTTACAATTGAAAAAAATTGTTGATATAATTATTTTTGTTAACTTTGATTGATTATCAACTCGCTTTAACTGAAACGTTGAAAATAAGTTTAAAAATCCAGAAAAAACCTAGATTTTATAACCCTTTTCTAAGAGAAAGTTGCTAACAACAATAATAAATTGTTTACACTGTTGGAATAAACATCTAATTAACAGTATAAAGTAGTGTTTCATGTATTTGAAACAATCTGCGTAAAAAAACCGCAAAAAATTATAATTAGCACCAAAAACTTGGAAAACCTATTTTTTACTTATGGGGGTTATTTGGGACCCTATAAAACAGACTTATGGGGGTGATATTTGTAAAGAAATATTTTATTCGTATTCTGTGACCAATTGTTAAGGGAAATGGTAAATTTCTAACTCAATCCACCCAATATATTGAGAATTTTGAATAAAATTAACAAAAACGTCTTATTTTCGTATGGGAAATACATGTTATACGTCATGGGGCTGCGCCACCTCTAAATATCATTTTTTTTCAGAATAAAAATGCGTTTGTTTATTTGTGTATTCGAGCAAATTTTCGGGCGTTTTGCATGAAAATTCGAAAAAAAAATTTTCTAATCGTAATGGATGGTGCGAAAAACGGAATCTAATCTTAGATTCCATATTCCTTTGCAAATTGCGAAATTTACATCCATCCCTCGTCCAATCACTATTCCTCATCCCTCTTTTCTCTTTTCCATGTTCCCCTCTCACTCTATCCTCTCTTCTCTTTCTCCGTCACTCCGTTCACTCTATTTCTTCCACCACCCATAATTTTCCCCTCTCTTTCCCCCTCTCATCCCTCATCAATCAACAAACATCCCTTCCTCCTCAAATCATGAGTCTACTACCAGCAAGCATGCGACCGAAGCGTGGGTGGGGATTAACTGACAGTTCGGATAAAAGAAATCTTCGTAGTGGGAGTATTGGAGTGGGGATAGGGGAGGGACGCATCTCCAAGAGGCGGGGTTCCTCAACTGACATCCGAGAGAAGACAGGGTCATTCCTTCAAACAAGTCTCACCCCTGACACTTCGCGTCGTGTAGTTCAAACTATCACTTCTCAGAGAAAAATTTGACGGCTACTTCTACAGTAGATACTTTGATCAGGTTCAACCACCACCTCGTGCATTTCTTCTTTTCCATACGAATTTTTATTCTTCTTGTTCATAACAATTTTTAACTCCCTTTTTGCTGGAAATTGTTGTTGAAATTTGTAAAAATGATGCAAGCTCAATCCGCGAGTCTGCAGTGCAACGTACCAAGTGTGTATGTGATGGTGAACGACAGTTCGGGAATTCCACACAGTGGCGGAAGTTCTGCAAGCAATTCGCCAAACCACTACGAGAGATTTTCACCTCCAACCCACCTGATGGACCTCAGCAATCCTCAGGACCACAGAAGCCTTCAAAATCTGCACCATCATCACCACAATCCACACTATCAACCCCCATCTTCCTACCTCGTCTACGAGAACATGGAGAGCAAGCGCTTGTATCAAAACCAAAATCAGAATGAAAAATTGATTTTTGACAAAGTTGACTATGAGCGACGGCTGCACGATAATTCACCAGGAATCGTCTCTAATCATAGCAGAGATCATGATAACAGTTTGTACTTATCTCCTTCGCCTCAGATGTACTCATCCGGAGAAGAGATGAACTCCCAAATTCATGAACATGCCTACATGAACAATATTGTTGACTTCAAGCCGGAAGTTATTGAATTTAAGGAAGAACCAAACTATAAAGATGGAGTGACAGATTTTAAGGAGAACATGAGGATCATGAGGACCGAGCAGAGTTCGACAAAGGATTTTGAGGCCGGGAGGGTTTCCTTCGGCAAGAGGAAGAGGAAATACAGCGTGGATAATGATTCCGATGATGATACAGCGTCTTCTTCTTCGTCGAGGTTCAAGATGCGACGGAAGAGTGGTGCTTCCCATGAGGAGATCCAGAATCAGAGGGTTATTGCCAATGTGAGGGAGAGGCAGAGAACACAAAGCCTGAATGAGGCATTTACTACCCTGAGAAAGAAAATTCCAACCATGCCGAGTGATAAGCTGAGCAAGATCCAAACACTGAGGTTAGCATCGAGGTACATCGACTTCCTGGTCCAGGTTCTGCAGTGTCCGCTTGACAATTTGGAGAGCTCAGACGATGGTGAGTAGTTTTGATATTTATTTTTTACTACATTCTCATATATTTCTCTTCATTTTCCGATATTTCTGGAACTGGAAACTTCTATCAATTTTCTATTCGTAGAATTTAAATTGACGCTTTTGAACTCATCCCAGCTTTATGCTTTGATCAAAAATATAAACGAAACTGATGGAGGATTTTCGTATCGAAGCAACCCGTTTGTATAGATGAAAGATGTCATTTGAAAAATGGTGATATTCGTAATTTGTAAACTTGACAATACTTCAAAATTGAAGTAGGATATGAATTCTAAGGTCTTACCAATTTTGAATGTGTTTGAATCGTACAAATTGATATATTTCCATTTTTAATTACTTGCGTTGACAATGATTTTGAAATATTGGAAAATTTTCTTGAATAGTCCAAAATACGTACTCCAACCAAAGCATTTTTAAATTTCGAAATCTTCAAAACCGCTTCCAAACATTTTTTAAATTTTGCGAAGCGATTTTTATAGTAAAAATTCAAAAATATTTTGATTCGATTTCGTATCCACCACGATAAAAATTCGGCTCAAAGGACCAATGTTAAATTTTGGAAAGCGATTTTTGTACTTCAAAATCTAAAATCCTAGAAGAGCCATTTAAACTTGAAATGGGTACAAGGTTGATGAAGGAAGCGTTATTGCTCGCCAGTATAAGAAATGCTAAAAACAGTAATAATTGATATGTTGG
>WSXT02149194.1:0-10312 GCA_011762715.2 Neuroterus valhalla
ATTGGTTGTTTTTAGTACTTAATGTATAAATAATTAGCCTAATTCTAAAATATAAAATCCGAATTTCTTTTTGCAATATCTGTTACGAAGGATGCGAATGATCCAATTATTAATGCTTATTATTAGATAAATATATCGAAGGAACACTCTGCAGATTTTGTTCTCTAACAAAGGTGCGAAAGATTCTATAATAATTAATTTTACATATTGTTATGAATAATTTTAATGTTTGTATATTTGGGACGTAATTCGAGAAAACGGTAACACGATGATAAAGTCAACTAGACTGTACATTTTTTTAATAATAGACTATAGTATAATCTCGCAAAAAATATTATTTTTCAAAAATCTCGATGTAAAATTATTGAGCTAATATTTCTGATTTATTTTGGATAATTTGTTAGTGAATGCCAATTTGTTCTGAATCTTACTAACAAGACTTCTACCTCTTCCATACTTTTGTAG
Source organism: Neuroterus valhalla (assembly GCA_011762715.2). Classification (NCBI taxonomy): domain Eukaryota; kingdom Metazoa; phylum Arthropoda; class Insecta; order Hymenoptera; family Cynipidae; genus Neuroterus; species Neuroterus valhalla. The sequence goes on from WSXT02149194.1 coordinate 466, forward strand.
ATAAATTTCTTTGAAAATATACTCTCGTAATTCTTCGCGTTCAAGCTCTCTCCTTTCCTTCTTTTCTATTCTGCGATTTCAGAGGGAAAAAAATGCGAAATCGTAGCTTATCAGGAATCCGTCCACTGCGTAAAGCCATCGAAAGGATGAACATTGGCGAGCGTTTAATTAGCCTCATCAAGGAAACTTAGATTTTTAGAATAGATTTTTGTGTAACTAGCAAAATTAAAATTGTGCTGTTAATTGTGATTCTGAATTCGTATGAATAAAGCTTGATCGTTGTTGCCTTCAAATGTGAAAATTATCAATAAATACTTAAAGAATAGAAGAGATAACTGAAGAGTAAGGTATGGCTGCAAAAAAACAGCAAATGTATTTCGAAATTTGTTTCTGTATTTACAATAGAGATATATAACTATTTAGTATAAGAGCTAGGCTACAATCGACTTCTGTAAAATCATTTAATTCACTATCTGAATCAGGATCTTGAACTAATTACTTTGATCATAATTTCTAAGCAGAAGACTTTTTTCTGTGGTCTGGAACATTTCTTTAAATAACATTATTAGATAATATTATAATAATATATTATACTTAAGAATATGATGTTTGATCATAAAAAACATAATTCATTCTAATAGGAGAAAAATTAGATCTAGAGTCGTATAAATGTATATATACGAAGTATCTATCTTCAATACTTATTTTCTATATTTTCTAGTCCAGGAAGTCTTTGAATCGCATTTACTTTTTTGAGGTTAGAATATTTTTTTCATATCAGTTCTCACGTGAGAAAATTACCTTTACTATAGCTTACTTTGACATACAGTTAAATTCATACATCAGGAAACATATTCTGATTCCATCAAATGAAGGAAATTATTTTCTTGTTTTCAAGAAACTTTTAGAAAACTTGAAGAAACTGAGTATACATTCTTGTATTTTGGTTCCTTTATTCAGTTGCTAGAGGTGGTTGTTGTCCCTGGAAATTTGGCATTAGGGTCACATCTGCAGACGCAGCAGGAGGGATAGAGGAACCAATCCATGAAAATTCCTTTACAGTCATTGTCAGGATCATAAGCCAACAATCGATGCCATTTGTATTTTTGTTCACATCCACAATCACCAGTGCATCTGTTTGTCTTGGTTTTCCTAGGAAAAAAAATGTTTTTTTAGGGGCGTCGGGCAGTTTCGATTCAGAATCATTTTTTATAGGTACGGCACTGACTTCGCGTATTTATTTGCTTTTGGGTATTTTTTAAAGCTTACCCTTGTTCAGCAATAAAAAATCACATTTACCTAATTTGACGAAATATAGATATCTCATGAAAATATCACTTCCAAGTTGAAATAAGCTTAAGAGCGTTGGAAAATTTCGACTCAGAATTTTTTTCGATAGGTACGGCACTGACTTCGCATATTGATTTGCTTTTCGGTCTTTTTTGAAACCATAGGAAAAATCTAACGAAAACCCGGGGTCTTTCGGGATTCTTAGATCGGAAAAATTTCAAATGACTTAACCTTGGACTAAGGAAATAAATGTTTTCATCGTGAACATGAATATTCCGGAATGCAGAAATCCTCTGATAGCAGACGATGTCGGCGAGACTTGTTTAGCAACAGCGAGATCGGTCACTTTTTTTTCCCCGCGCAACACCAATATCTGAGATAAATTCCCGATAGTCCACTATGATTCCTAGATTCCTTGAAAGAAGATGGTCACCACGAAATTCGCAATTAACATCGCGGAAAAGCACAGTCCACTGATATAAACAGACAGGTCCTATGTGTGAGGTCAGTGAGAATGGGGTTGTACGCCAAGGAAGCAGACCGCGCGAGTCAGGGCTGCTAATGACACTAACTTATCGGGGCTCTTACTTATCGACGTATCCAGACCCCGCCAAAGTTCGAAATAAAAGATATTAAATAGTTCTGGCAGATACCATCTCTAAACGCACTAATTCTACAGATAAACGAATGTGAAATTATTTATGAATATTAAAATGTAGATAATATTTATAAAACTACCAATTTAGAAATAACAAAGTTTCAAACTGAATGCTCTGCCAATATATGTAAATACATTTCCAAAGTTATCAAATCTACCCCTTTCCACAATTTCAGGAGTAATTGACAAATTCATCACATTTTCAATTGAACGATTTCTAAACTAGCCTCCCCGCACATTTCTTTCTGGACTCTAACTTCTTTTAGTCGCCGATAAATAAATTTCAAAATTACAGAATTACCATACCTGAAATCCTGAGATTTTTGAGCTGGCCTGTCTGTGAATTTGTTTATAATTTTCCTAAATCTTCTGACCACTGAATTCTGAATTTCTGAATCCACCATTTTTGCAATCCTGAAATTCATGAACTGGCCAGTCTGTAAATTTGTTTATAATGTTCTTAGTTACCTGATCACTGAATTATAAATTTTGAAATTGTCAAATTTATTACATGTTCAATAATGTACATCATCATACTATACAATTTTTGAATTTGAACGCCTTCACATTTTTTCGTGAACTCTAAATTCTGTAAATGATCGAAAAATAAATTTCACAATTGCGAAATTCCCATATTTGCGATTTTAAAATCCATTCTCTGGCGGCTTACAGAATTTATAGCTCACAAAAAAATGTGTAGGAGATCCAGTTCAAAAATTGTACAATATTGAACATGTTATAAATTTGGCAATTTCGAAATTTATAATTCAGTGATAAGGTAACTTAGAAACATTCTAAACAAATTTACAGACGGGCCAGTTTATAAATTTCAGGATTGCAAATGTGGTGAATTTCGGAATTTAGAATTCAGTAATCAGAAGATTTAGGAAAATTATAAACAAATTCACAGACAGGCCAGTTCGAAAACCTCAGGATTTCAAGTATGGTAATTTTGCAATTTTTAATTTTATTTATCGGCGACTAAAAGAAGTTAGAGTCCAGAAAGAAATGTGCAGGTAGGCTAGTTTAGAAATTGTTCAATTTGTTTATCTATAGAATTGGTGCGTTTGGAGATGGTATCTGACAAAACTATTTAAATATCTTTTATTTTGAACTTTGACGGGGTCTGGGTACGTCGATAAGTAAGAGCCCCGATAAGTTAGTGTCGTTAGCAGCGCTGACTCGCGTGGTCTGCTCCCTTGGCGTACAACCGCATTCTCACTGACCAGACACATAGGACCTGCCAGTTTTTATCAGTGGACTGTGCTTCTCCGCGATGTGAATCGCAGATTTTTGTGGTAACCATCGTCTTTCAAGGAATCAAGGAATCATAGTGGGCTATCGAGAATATATCTTAGATGTTGGTGTTGTGCGGGAAAAAATAAGATAGTGACCGGTCTCGCTGTTGCTGAACAAGTCTTGCCGACATCGTCTGCTACTAGAGGATTCCTGCAATCCCGAATATTCATGTTCACGATGAAAACATTTATTTCCTCAGTCCAAGGGAAAGTTATTTGAAATTCTTTCGATCTAAGGATCCCGCAAGATCCCGGGTTTTTGTAAGATTTTCCCTATTTCTTCGAAAAAGACCCAAAAGCAAATATATATGCGAAGTCAGTGCCGTACCTGTCGAAAAAAATTCTCAGTTGAAATTGTCTAACGCCCTTAAGGGGGAACGCCACTGTGACGGGTCTAAAAATGGCCGATTCTTGTGAATTTTTTTTTTGTAAGAAGGGATGATCGGTTGAGGATCGGACAGGGAGCTATTTATTAGGTATGTATTCAAATATTTTGATGTAAATTTTTATTGAAAAATTCCGGAAATTCACAAAGTTATCCAAATAATTGTAACGACATGAAAAAAATGACGTCATCTGGTGGCAGCGATACAGCCGTGAATTTTTATCTGATTTCAAAAAACCAGAAATATTAATAATCTGCATGATAATAGCTATCGTTGTACGTAGGCGATTTTCAAAATTCTGGAATAACTATTTTTTGAGACATTTTGAAAATAAAAAAAAATGTCGAAAGCACACAAAAAAATTCAAATCGCCACCATTTCGTGAAAAAAATTATTTTGAAAAAACCGCTACGTGCAACGATGTCCACTATCATGCAGATTATCAATATTTTTGGTTTTTTGATTTCGGATGATAGTTCATTCTTGTATCGCTGCCACCAGATGACGTCATTTTTTTCATGTCGTTACGATTATTTGAATAACTTCGGAAATTTCTAATATTTTCCAATAAAAATTTACGTCAACATAGTTGAATACATACTCAATAAATTAGTCTCTTGTCCGATCCTCAAATAATCATCCCATCTTACAAAAAAAAATTTACAAAAATCGGCTATTTTCAGACCCGTCACAGTGGCGTTCCCCCTTAAGCTTATTTTAACTTGAAAGTTATACTTGCATGAGATATCTATAGTTCGGCAAATTAAGTTAATGTGATTGTTTATGGAACTTTAAATATTTCAATAAAATTTCGAAACCCTCTTAATCAGATACATATTATTGTTATGCAGCAATATTTCGAAATTGAGATTTTCAGACTCCCAGAGTAATAAATTCCAGTGAATTTAAATTTTTTAAAGTGTTAGATTCCTTCCATGCAAATGTTCTTCAAATGTATATTTGTGATTGCTGATGCAGCCTTCATCTTGGAAAAATGAATGAATTATTCAGATAAAAAAATACGTACGAGCACACTTCCTGATGGATAGCCTGCTCGAAATGTTGAGTGTTTACAATAGCACGAACTTTTCCCGCGCTATTGGTGGACCAATACGGTGTCACGATTTCCACTTTAGCCTCGCATGCATCTACTCTGTGAAAAGAAAATTATTTTAGCATTATTCAAACTAATTATACGAATTTTCGTATCAGTTTTCTGGTTTTTAATTCAAATCTGATTAATTAGGGCAATGTTTTTCTTCATTTAAGTTTTTAGAGCCTCTTATATTTACGAACATTATTTGAAAAATTCAACTATTTTTCCTCAATATACTGTGTATGTTCCAATACAAAGCAATCAAAACACGAAAACATGTTCTTTGCATATTTTCGAATCATTATTAATACTTTTTCTATTATTTCTATTCCTTATCAATTTTTACTACATAATCGTGTTTCTAAATTTTATAAGTACAGAAATTTTCAGATATTCTAGAATCTTTCTCTCTTCAGGAGTATTTCCAAAATCTTGAATGTTGCGAAAATTGCAAATTATCTGAAATTCAAATGAACGAAATATTTTTCCCCACTTCTAATTTATCCATAAATATTGTTCCAAAGTACAGTCTAAGATGACGTTTGGATTTGGCTCAGTGTTGAGTGACCCAAATACCACACAAACGTTTTGCAAACGTTTTCTGGCAAACTAAAAACGTTCAGAATTTTTGGTTAGAAAAACGTTTCGAAAACGTTGGATATTCCTTCTGATTTTTTAGACTTAGGTGAACGAAACTTTTCAAAAACGTTTGATGAATAAAATTTTGAGTGACTACAAATTCAACATGTACTTCAAACGTTTGAAATGCGTGTCCGGAAACGTGGAATTTTTTTTTCGGATTAGCTCAGCATTGAGCATCCCAGATAACACACACGTTTTGCAATCGTATTGCAAACCAAAAACGTTTGGAAGTTTTGGTCAGAGAAACGTTTTAAAAACGTTGGATACTTCCGCTGATATTTGAGACTCAAGTAAAAAAACTTTTCAAAAACTTTTTACAAACGTTTTTCGAACGTTTGACCAATACAATTTTGATTGACTACAAATTCAACACGTATTTCAAGCGTTTTCAAAACGTTTGAATCGCGTGTCCAGAAACGTGCAATGCAATATCTTTTTTCGGAATGGCTCAGCATTGAATAATCCATATAACACACTAACGTTTTTAAAACATTTTCTGGCAAACCAAAAACGTTTAAAATTTTTGGTAAGAGAAAAGTTTTGAAGATGTTGGATACTCCCACTGCTTTTGAGAGTGAAGTGAACAAAATTTTATGAAAACGTTTCACAAAAGTTTTCAAAACGTTTGACCAATACAATTTTGATTGACTGCGAATTCAACACGTATTTCAAGAGTTTTCAAAACGTTTGAAACGCGTGTCCAGAAACTTGCAATATTTCTTTTCGGATTGGCTCAGCATTGCTGATATCCAAATAACACACAAACGTTTTGAAACATTTTTTGGCAAATCAACAACGTTTGGAGTCTTCGGTAAGAGAAACGTTATAAAAACGTTGGATACTTCCGCTGATTTCTGAGACTCAAGTAAAGAAAATTCTACAAAAACGTTTTACAAACGTTTTCAAAACGTTTGACCAGAACAATCGCGAGTGACTACGAATTCAACACGTATTTCAAGCGTTTTCAAAACGTTTGAAACGCGTGTCCGGAAACATGCAATTTCTTTTTTCGGATTGGCTCAGCCAATGTGTGTTATTTGGGTAACCCAAAAACACAAAAACGATTTTGAAACGTTGTCTGGTAAACCATAAACGTTTGGAATTTTCGGTAAGAAGAAATTTTTGAAGATGCTGGACACTTCCGCTGATTTTTGAGACTGAAGTGAACAAAACTTTTCAAAGTCGTTTCACAAACGTTTCCAAAACGTTCGACCAATACAATTTGGAGTGAGTATAAATTCAACACGTATTTCAAACGTTTCCAAAACGTTTTTGAAACTTTTGAAATACGTGTCCAAAAACATGCAATTTCTTTCTTTCGGATTGGCTCAGCATTGAGTAATCCAAATAACACACAAACTTTTTGCAAACGTTTTCTGGCAAACCAAAAACGTTTGAAATTTTTGGTGAAAACCGTTTTGAGAACTTTTAGAAAACTTTGGATACTTCCTCTAATCTTTAAGACTCGAGTGAACAAAGCTTCTCAAAAACGTTTTACCAACGTTTTCAAAGCATTTGACCAATACAGTTTAGAGTGGCTGTAAATTCAACACGCATTTGGAACGTTTTCCAAAAGTTTGGAAAACGTTTTAAAGAGATTTAGTAAACGCTTAAAGGAAGTTTGAGAAACATTTGCGAAGTAAAATTTTGAACGATCGAAATTACGACCGTATCTCAAACTTTTTGTAAACGTTTGGGAAACGTCTGATCAGAAAATTTATCCGATAGATGGCTAAACCTTTCTCGCAAGTGGAGGGAAACTATGGTGATTACTATGTATTTACGACTTTCAAACATGCGTTTATAAGAAAAGACACGGAATAGTTATCAGTAGAATTTATGGTATGGTCTAAATACCATTAAAAGTATATGGGGCCATCCATAAATTACGTAAGGGTTTTGGGGGGGAAGGGTCGAAGAAATCTTTCGTCTCTGTTGAATTGTATATACTTACTATAGAAAAAGCCTTACAAAGGGGGGTGGTTGGGTAAAAATTCCAGCAAAAAACCCTTACGTGATTTAATGACAGACCCTATGAGCTACTACAAAAAATTCTTAAACGTTGGATAAGGGCCATCCATAAATTACGTAAGGTTTTTTTCTGGAATTTTGACCCACCCGACCCCCTTTCTAAGGCTTTTTTATAGTCAGTATATACAATTTAACACAGACGTGAGATTTCTTCGCCCCCCCCCCTCACCCCCTTCAAAACCTTTTCGTAATTTATGAATGTTCCCTTAGTGAAGACATGCGGGGACATCAGACTGTGAGCGAAAGCATCGAGGGTTGTATGGAACAAGGGATCACCTTATAAAATGAGGCTATGTCAGCAGCATACGCGGCCGAGAATTCTTTGTGATTGAAAATTGATGGACTGGAACCGTAAAGACTGATGGAAATACCCCGTGCAGAAATTTTTCCGTCGCCCCGACCGTGCCCAGACTCGTTCATATCGTGTCCTGTTCTGGAAATAAGATTAGGGCCAGACTCAACATGAAAAACCTAGCCACAGTAGAGCCATGTCTTGGAGCCTGATCAAACACTCGATCGTCGAAAACATATGTAATATTTCCAAAAAACGTCTTTTATAAGCTTATCTTTCATACTTTTTCAGGGGACAATCTCTTTTCAAAGACAAGCAGTAATCTGCAATCATGTGACAATCCCATCGACCCTGATACTTTTCCTCCATCACTTTTAGATCATGGTCTAACTACTCTTCCTGTACCTAACTTTAATTTCTCAAATTATCAGAAAATTCATCTAGATGATTGCGGAGATAGTGTAACTTGATTCTCATATTTGCTCCTAGAGTCCGAAAGTTTGTCAGCATATTTGGTACAATTTCTTCATAATTTCGTGCTTTCTGATTACCTAGGAAATTTTTGAATACCAACACAAAACTTTTCCAAGCTTTACTTTCCGGAACAGTCATAACTTTAACGAAATCTGAGTCTTTCTTCAATTACCGTATTTGAGGACCACCAAAGATTCCACCTTTCAACTTTTCCATACTAAGCTACGGAAATTTCCCCAATTGTAATTAAGGCAATCTCCTTCCTTGTCCAACGCTTCCACAAATTGTTTTATCATTCCTAACTTGATATGTAATAGTGGACGTATGGTGAAAGCCCAATAATAACTGGGGAAATAAATTTTAATACTAACAAGCCGATGATTGTTCAAAATATAAGATATGTAAAAATCATGAAAACAAGAGCACATCCAGTACTTTCATGAATATATTCGTGATTTGAGCACTTGAAAACATACAAATTTGCAAAGATATAACAGAACTCGTAGAATAATGAGCCATAGGACGGCCTCTGATTGGTTGAGAGGCGTGGTCTATGCAGAGTAGTAGGGGTAATCGAGGGAGCGTGGCCTCTTCTGATTGATCGAGAGGCGTATCCTATTGTGAGGAGTGGGGGAAAAAGGCACGGTCTCTCCTGATTGGTTGATGGATGTGGCTTGATTATTTTTCGGGCATACCCTCAGGAGTGTTACCCTTCCATATTTTTCGATGCTGTCTAAAGGGGCGTGGACTAATTGAAACTATATAGGTATAATTTTCCCTAGTTGGTAAAACAATAGTAGTGGGGATGATGTGTGTGTTCCTTACCAGGTTCTTGATGTTGTAAAAAAGCGAGATATCCCATAAGCAGATCCTGATGTTCCTTGAACGAATCACCTCATACTCTTTTCATACTATATCATGTTTGTGCACTCGCGGTATCTTCATGTCTTGAATTAAATGAGCAACCGAAATTAATTTCCTCCGAAGGACTCCGAATTTGAGCTCGGAATATCCTTTCTTCTAAAGATCCCCTTTCCCCCCAAAGAACTCCGAATTATCTCTCCGAATGTATTTCCATCCGAAGAACTCCGAATAATCACTCCGAATAATTCACTGATATCTCCGAATCCACGACAAAACTAATTACTAGTTTTCCGAACTCATCAGTTTTCAAAATTCGAATCTATATGTATCGTCATTGACCGCACGTTTTCGACTACCTGTTCGTGTCCTCTACCCGGCGAAAAACTGCTCTCTCCCTGCTCCTTTATTTTCCTTCCTGAGTCCTTGACTATTGTTCCAGTTTGCTATGACTTTCCCACAACAATCCGATTTCTCCAAATTTATATAGAATATTTGATTACGTTGGCAACAGTGTGAAACGGAAAATTGTTTATAACTATTAACATTAATAATTATGATAATTTTACTTTCTAATTATGTTGAAAATGTGAGGTGTCAAAATGAAAACGATATTGAACTGCTCAAAGGTATGTGGAATAATTAATTTATTAATCAAACTTAAAATTATCTCAAACTATCCCAAGCGAAATATAATAAATAAAACACAATGTTTACAGATCATAATTTCTTGTTTGTTTTTATTAAGGGGGTAGTGTGGTAAAATCGACCTTTTTTCAATCATTTTTCTTTCACACAAATTTTTATTCGAAAGTTTTG
>WSXT02149216.1:0-10312 GCA_011762715.2 Neuroterus valhalla
TGCTCTTCCCCTACTCTTGAAAGTTCGCGACTGCACATGCGTTAGTAGAGAGAGTATATCTCACAGAGATATTATTATATCTCTATAGATATTATTATAACTCTATGGTATATCTCTATGCTAAGGACACTTGCTAGGAGTCTGGGACACATCTACATGTTGATATTTCCGGATCTCTGGATATATGATTTTCAGCGCTATATGCGATCCCCATATAGAACTTAAGTTCATATATATAAACTATACACATATAGAAATTTCACATGCGTACACTACACAAGGCCATTATTTATGTGAGTTCGTTTATACATATGCATATCACCTATACCAGAAGTAGAGGGCGTTAGTGCTGCTGTCTTTTCTAGCCTTTTTGGCTTCGTCAGCTTTTGCGTCCACGAGGCATCGTAAGTGATATTTTAAACATTTAATCCTTAATCATTTATAGGCTCAGAACAAGAATAGTTTTGAATATTTTTATTTCAAAGTTTCAATTATCTTCCATTTAAATTCAATTATCCATGAATATTTTTTCAAAAAACTGTACTTGAAGCGTTTTTCATCCAGTTACGTTTTTGAGGTTATTAATTTTGTGCTGTACAATAATATAGTAATCAGGTAAAAATAATCCTTTCTTTGTAACGTACTTCTTGATTTATTACTTTAACAGGAAATTTAGAACCTCTGACTATATTCTTTGTGCAGCAGTGTAATATGAACATTTTTCAACAAAAAACAGAAAATGATGCGACTTTAAATTTGAACTGCTCATACTATCTTCTGTTCGCATTCAAACTTCAAAATGAGATATGTCAGGAACACAATATATAAGAAGGCAATTTTAACCTCGAATCAGTGGTTTTTTATCAATTCTATCAATGTTTTTTTTTTGACGCATGGTATGTTTTCAGCGCATCATCAAAATGGTGAAAATTATGAAAAGTGGCAAGGTGGTGCTGGTCTTGAGTGGCCGGTATGCCGGACGGAAAGCTATTGTGATGCGAAATTTTGATGATGGAACAACTGAGAAGCAGTATGGTCACGCAATGGTAGCAGGTATTGACCGCTATCCACGAAAAGTACACAAAAGAATGGGAAAAGGCAAACTGCACAAACGGTCGAAGATCAAGCCCTTTGTCAAGGTAATAATAATTACGAAGGTGCTTACATGAAATTTCGGCTGCGGGCAAGTTTGGTTTTTGTATCGTAAAAGTGATAAGAGATGAAAAACACTTAATTTAAATTTTCCGACCTCCATCTCTCTCTTATCCGACTAAAAACAAAATGGGCCGCAGCTGCAGTCATACAAGCAACATGATAAATCTGTAACGCGTCTAAGGTACTGCGTTGCGTACACTACCAATTTTTCAAATTGGGAATACTTGGTGTCCTTTTTGTCCTGTTTTCTCGAATAGAAAAATTGTAGAGTGAATACGGTGACAAAATTTTGTCATTCTCTGCCGAGCATAAAAACAAGAATATCGGGGCTAGAAAAGTGCATCTTAAATTTTGACGTAATTTTTCGGTACAACTAATTGTCCCCGAAGAAATTGCAATAAAAGTTATATAATCTATAATCTAACTCACTAATTCACTTTATTTTTCTCATTTAAAAAAAAAAAATTATATAGAAATCATCTTGTAATTCCTTATACACACAAAAATAATCAACAGAGTTGATGCAAACTTTTTGTTCACAGAGACACGAAATGTATAAAATTGCTAAACTGACGAAACTGGTAGTAGGCTTCTATACTTGCGTTTGTGAAATATGCCGCTATTACTTAATTGGTTAGCACAACTATTTTGCTTGCTCGTGTTACTGCTCGGTTTGTAAAATTACAATGCCAATCGTAACATTAATAAGGAAGATGGTTGTGCCAACCTCTAAAATAGTAGTGGTATATTTTACAAATCTGGGTGGATAGGCCTGCTACTACATATTTTTCTGTCAGCAATTTCTTTGAAGATTCCTTGCCTTTGTAACCAAATCAATTTATTTTAGCTCTAATAATTATTTATGTGTTCTTGGGGTATTTTAAGAAGCTTGCCCTACACAAATTATTGAATGAAAATTAATCAACAAAAACACTACAAGATGAAAAAATTCTAAGAAATTACTAAAAACTGACGTCTGGGCTTTGCCAATAAAAATTTTGAGTGTATCGAAACTCTACAGGTTTCGTTTTTTTAGGCAAAGAGGAAAAACATGAATCCCCAAGCATTCCAAATTTTTCTAATTTGGATATTACGCTACACCCTATTGTAAAGGAAGGCATTATGGATGACAACAGAGTAAAATTAATTGAGATTTCATATTTCTTGATAAAAAATCAAATTTGAGTGGTCTTTCATTCTGAAACTAGTGATTATTTGTCTTGGCTAGCTAGTTTTCTTCATATGTTATATATTTGAATTTTATGGAAAAGTTGTCCTTGGGGAGTCACAAATGTTCAGGATTCGTATAGAAAGAAATGTTTGTCAGACGTTTGTTACATTTATCCAACTTTTTGACCGCTGATTCGAATCTTTGACAGCAGGTTTTTACAACTGAGCTTTATTTTAGGTTTTGAACTACAATCATTTGTTACCAACCAGATACACCGTTGATTTACAATTGGACAAAGTGGCACCCAAAGATTTGAAAGATCCAATGAAGAAGAAGAAAGTTCGGTTCCAAACACGAGTGAAGTTTGAAGAAAGGTTTGTACCCTTTTTTGTGCTTTAGAAAGGCAATTTATGATTGCCATTTGAACGGAAATCAAGTAAACAATTAGTCACTTGTCATTATTTTTATTTCCTCTGGCTATTATAATTGAAATGATAGTTTTCAATTACTTTTATTAAGGACTGCAGGTTTGCGATTGCGGATGCTGATGTAAGAAAAGTGAGAAAATATACCTCGCGATGACTTACAACGTTCATGGCCTTAAAAAATACAAGGGAATATTATACGCTAAGTGCTCTGCATATGTTTTGCCTGGCAAAGTTTTTGCGTGCACTTTTTATTCCAGTTTTTTTTTTCTTTCATTTATTCAACTTCTTTGTTATCTCTGGTGTTTTCTTTTGTATTTTGATCAGTAGAAAGAACTGAAATACATATGAATTATATTCAATAATTTCAACATTGAAAACTTAAAAACCAGGAAAAGACCGAAAATTTGTTTTCATAGTCTAATTTGAGGGCATCCCTGTAAATGTAAATCGTTATAAGATGTAGATACTCTCTCATTTTCTTCAACAGCGAAGCTGAAATAATACCCCTCAATTTTAGGACTAAATCAATTTGCAAAAACAAAATTAATCTTTTTTCTTCTGTTACAGATACAAATCAGGCAAGAATAAGTGGTTCTTCCAAAAATTGAGGTTCTAAAAGATGCTAAATAAAGAATAATTTTGTTCTAACCGACGATATTCTTTTAACCTAATCCTTTTTTCCTGTTTCCTTGTCTGAAAATAACACTACGATTTTTTAGGGGTATGCTTGCATTGTGTAGTATCTATTGCGTTGCGAAACATTTTCCTGAATATTTAGAATATTAAGTTTTTTTTCCCTATACATGTGTAATGTAACCCCTCTGCGATGGCGTATTTATATACCTATGAAATGAAGGGGGGCGTTGAGCCCATTCCACCACACTAACGTCCACAGTCACTAAGTCAAAGTGTGTGTGTCGCCATTTGACGTTTAGCGACGCGGTCGGTCGGAAATTCATTTTCCCGAGTTTCTTGACTTTTCGGCGGCCCAGTTTAAGGAATGTGCATTCGCGAAGATCAGAAGCTTGCATTTTCCCACTGATCAGATTTCTTCCGGGTTTATAAGAAGAATTATTTGTCTACTTAAAGAGTTTCAAGTTGTCCAGTGAACGACCATAACCTCGAAAATGACAACAGAAGCGACGGTTCTGTATGCCAAGCTAGAAGCTTTAAAAGACATTAGGTGAATGGAATGGGAGCCTTTTCCAGTTTTATTAATTCGTTTATTTCTATAATAATAGCTTTATTTGATTTTGTTCTTCACTTAGGGAATCTCTAGGCTCATGGGCTGTCAAAAATTAATTGATTGTTTCTGAATGGGGAGTGTGAAAATGAAGCCATGGTGTTTAAATATAAATATTCTCATACAAAAATTCGAGGAAAACGTTAATTAGATTAAGGAAGAATTATTGTTTATCCTTAAAAGCAACCTATATTCTCTAAATTCAAGAAAAAAATGCTGAAACTTCAGTTTTGAATGATTTCAAACAAAGAAAGAAAACCCGTGGAATTTGATCTTCGTGGGAAATTAAGTTTAGCAGCTTTGACAACACCCCGCATTTGAAATCGAGGCATCTCATACAGAGCATTCAGGCTCATTATTATTCGGAATAGTCAAAGAAAACAGGCATTCCTCGAAATAAGGGAGGAAACGGGAAATTACATTGAATTGTTTTCATTTCCGGATGTTTTAATTTCTTAGTAAAAAGACTGCAAGTTTTTAGTTCGCTCTCAAATCGCCTCGATTTGTTAATTATTAATTTCGTATGTCTGAATCTCAGCTTGAATTTAGAAGTTTGAATTTTCTAGAGAATATATTGACCTGTTGATGTATAATTTTGCAATTTCACAAGCATCTCATTTAGGGTTACCAACTCTCCGGATTTCACCCGGAGACTACGGGTTTCTGGATGAGAACTTTTTTCTCCGGGTTTCACCACCAGGCTGATAGTGGCTATTTTTGTTACAAAGAATATATGATCGGCAATGAATTATATGAATATAATATTTGTGTTACCAATAAATATTGTATGAAACTACGGAAAATCCTCAGAAAAATATATTCGTTGGTATTTTTTGAATTTTTTTAAAATTTCCTTTTTTCTTGCCTTAACTTCCCCCTCCCCGGTAAACGCATATCTCCGGGCCAAGCTACTCACGGAGTTGGTAACCCTAATCTCATTTCCCAAATTCTTAATTGGGAAATATTAAACACCTCAAGTAAAAGCTGGTTTTACTTTGAACGTGTTTGCAGTAAATTATTCATTTTTAATGTTTAACTTTTACAATGTCTTACTTTCAGTGATAAAATTTGAAAAGTCTTCAGGTTCAAATGTTTAGTATTAAAATTCATCAAGTTTGTAGCCTCAAATTAAAGAAAGTGTATTTTTCTGGTTAAGTCAAATGCATATTACTGAAGCCCCACTGCATCCATCAAAATGTTAAAATAAATGTGTGTTTTTCTCTTTTAATGAGATTGATTTTCAGTACTAGTAATAATGCTTCAGTTTTGTCTCCATTGTTATCTTTCGCTAAAAATTTCAATTTTTTGGAATAACTATGTTCGATCACATTCTGTCTGACAAGACGCTTACTTACAGATCGAAAACTGTGCAATTAGAGAAAATAAAACACAGAATTGTTCAAGAAGTCGAACAAACTGAACAGGAAGACAAATGTTTGTTGGAGTATAAACAGGAAATGAATTTACTTATGCAAGAAAAAATGGCACATGTCGAAGAACTTCGACAAATACACGCTGATATCAACACGGTACGATGCGGCTTATTAGGACAATATGTCAAATTAAATTTAACTTCTATTTAGATTTAATATCAAAACTTCAACCAATTTCATAGATGGAGTCTGTGATAAAGCAAGCTGAAGAGTCTCGAAACAGAGCAAGGGAAACTGCAAAGTTGATCCACATAAAAGACTACCAGCCTTTAAAACATGACATCGATCGCATGAGAAGAGATTACTTAGGCCTCGAAAGATTACCTGAATTATGTGAAATAGAATCTGAACTAATATCTTCCGAGTATGTATAAAATATTCTATACCCTGAAAATAATCATTCTCAAACCGGCAATTTCGATTCATCATTTGAAAAACAAAACTAAATTTATTTATGCTTTATTCCATAGTTACTTCGATCGACCCGTACAGAAATCTGAATGGCGCATGGACTTACGTAGTGACGAAATTATGTCATCTGTGAATATGCACGGCCATCCAGGACACCCGGGAGGGAATACATTTTTGGCTCCTCAACCACTTCAAGGATCAAGCAAATCCGAACAGAGGCCATTGCCACCCGCACCTTGTCCACCGCCAGGGCCCACATTCAGGTATTCCTGGTATAACTCGATTTTTCATTGCGAACTGTTATACGGAAATCAAATTTCGAATGCATTTTTGCCTCATTTTGCTTATTGAAAGTTCAAAAGGCGATTATACATATCACTTTCTTTTAATTTACCTATCAGTTCGATGTATTTTGATCAACCAAGTGCCCAACAACTGTTTTTTTTTTTTTTTTGGTAGGGAGTTCTATTGGCTTCCTCACCACTTGAGCTTCTTTTCTCAGATGGCGAGACGAGGACGAGAACTTTACCCAGATTCAAAACAAAAAACCCAAAACATTGAGCGTTTAAAAGAAAGGAAAAATCAAAACTTCAGAGCATTTGAACCAGATAACAATTTTAAATTTGAATTATCGGAATTGGATACGGTTCCAATTGTTGAAAACAATAATTCAGTGTGAAAGCATGAAAATTCATTCAAAGCGAAGATTAAGGCATTTCCATGTATGCAAATGCCTCAAACTTCTTTTACATTTGGATTGTTATAATTTGTTATAAAAATCCAAGTGTACTAGAAGTTTGAGTTTGCATGAATCAAGTTTGAAAAGACAAGGATGTTGGAGGTCTGCACCTAGTTCAATAACCAGTTGAACAAAATCGTACCATAATAAAATGTAAACCTGCATTGCGGTTAAGCAAAGGAAATTAAAGTTTTAGTTAGTGCTGATTTCTTGATTATTGTTGTTATGGGTTCAAATCTTTCCCCGTAAATATTTTTTAGTTCCCCTATTCTTCCTCTTCTTAGATATATGAGTCTTGAAATAAAAATTAAAGATTTCTTAATTTAACATAAAGATTCGAAAACGATCAAATTGAGAAAAATGGTATACTTATCGTTGATTTCAAGCTGCTTTTTTATAATAAAATCACAAAAAAGCTTGTACAATAAAATACATTTTTTTCAGGCAACAACCACCGCCAATGAAGTCTTGTCTTTCCTGCCATCAGCAAATTCACAGAAATGCGCCGATTTGTCCCCTCTGCAAAGCCAAATCTCGCTCACGAAATCCCAAGAAGCCAAAGAAGAAAGACTAGAAATTGGAATTGATTTTCAATTTCTAGATTTTCATAATCTAAGCGCAACAAATATATGTGTAACGGTCTATATTCTACATAGAATATAATTATCCGATTCTACGTACTTTCATAGAATAACTTATAGTATAAGAAAATAACAAAAATCGTGCGAAGACTGTGTTTGTATTCTAATCAATATTACTTCCTTTGTTTGATTTTGAATCGAGACTGAATGCGATATTCCCTTGAAGATAATCGTTTAGATTTTATTTGCTTGTGTTTTGTACTCTGCATGGTTTTAACATTTAATTGTAAGTCCTAATATTTGGAAAATCCCTAATTTCTACGTAAAATTATGTACTTATAGATGTTCTCATCCGGTCTCAAGTTTATATTTAAATTCGGGATTGGCAAGAATAAATATATTAAACAAGGATATCAGGTGTATTTTCCTTTTTTGGAGTTATGATATAAGCTGAAATTATTGTAAACAGATTTATTTAGTGACTTAAAAGAACACTAGAATCACTCCTAAAAATCAGCGTAATATAATTGCTTTTTATTTCGCATTTCTTTCGTAATCTCGAGCTGAAATTGAGGATGCAAGCAACAGTACGAAAGAATTCGATCCCTAATTGATTTATTTTTTAATAGTACCAAATATTAGAATCTATAAATTTTTCTGTAACATTTGGGCGTATCTATTTGTGATGAAGAGGGAAACGTCTATAAATCGATCAACACAATTTTTCAGACATTTCTCAGTCTTGCCATCCAACTTCGTGCTTGGCCTATCTACACACATGTCCCAGCAAATACCGTTAAACTCGTGCATCTGTAAAAAACAAAAGAAAATAAATTAAATATTGACAAGAAGACGAATGGAAAGGTACAAGTGACCTTCAAATTAATGGAAATTAATGTACTCCAAGAATCATTCTAAAAAAAAAATTCAATTTGAGTCCATTTGGATCTTAACCAATTTTAACTGCCCCTCAAGAAAACGTTTAAAGTTTGAAGCGTTCACATTGTTTTAAAAGAAAATCTTCCAAAACATAGAACTTAAAAATGAAAAAAGTCAACATGGAATATTATGGTTTGCATTTTGGAACAGTACAATTATTGATGATTCAAAATTAGAACCAAACTACTGTTGATATTTCAATTGGAGATTACTCCAGTCGTCACAGAGTGTCACTAATTCATCGTTTTTCATCCATTTTGGAAGTTCGTCACCTTTTTACCTTTTTTTCAGTTGAAGAACTAAAATTTTATTCAAATTTTCAATGCCCTGGAATTAGTTTATGTAATCTGGAAGGAGCTGAAATTTGTTGAGACCAAGAAAAAGCAAGAAATGACAGTGATTATATTTTTTGGTCGGAATTTTCGCGATTCTTACAGTTTTCGTGAAACTCCTTAAACCGGGACTTCCAATTTTGAATTGTGTACGGACGTATAAAATCAGCCTTTTTTAAATTGTTAGTATCCTACTCAAATTATAGTTCAAACTTGAAGAATTTCTGAAGTAAAATTTTTAATTATAAATATATACATAATTGCTAGATCTATCATTCAAACATTTCAAAGGTATTTAACATGTATTGTATAATGTACAAATGAAGACCTTAATAGTTTAAACACTTGCTGTTTGAACCCTTCTATATTTTTAGATTCAAGCACATTTTTTCAAATGCAATCATTTGGAATTTAACTAGTGAAAATTGGACATTTTCAAACTGAAAGGCTGAGAAACTGAGTAATTTCACGTTTGGAGTCTTCAATATTTAAAAAGTAATTAAAATTGCAAGATTTTTTGATTGAAGAGCCTGAGATTCTGTAAATTTATTTCAAATTGAAAGTCTTAATAGGTTTAGAATAATGGATGTTATTTAGTTGACCAGGGTAATTAATAAAGGAATTTAAGGTGGTAATTTTGACGATTGCTGGTCTGAGATTTATTTTAGAAAAATGAAAAAAAATTCGGGCCGGGGCAGATCTTTTCTTATTTCTCTCAAATAAATCTCAGACCAGTAATCGCAAAATTACCATCTTAAATTAGGTCTCAATGAGAGTTGAATAATCTCATATTGAAACATTTGAAATTGCTTAGTAATATATTGAAATCATTCAAAGTTTCAGAATTAGAAATTAAAACCTTTTAATAATTCAATACTTAACATTTCCATAGAATAGCAATAGAAAAATGTCAGATGAAATTTTTTGATTAATAAATAATTTTACTAGAAGCTTTTCAAGAGGTCAGTTGGTTGTGGGCTTGTCCAAAGCATGAGCTTTGGACCAACGCCGCACCATTTGCTTGCGGTTTGATTCCTGCCTCTAGAGGCAGAGAAAAAATTTTCTCTAAGTGAATTTAAACGTTATCGTACCATTTTCATCTGAAATCGTTTATACTTCAATAGTTTTGAATCGGAGATGCTTTAAGTTTCTTCACTTCATTTTGACACTATGAATTGCACAATTTTAAACATGGAGCGTATAATTTCCAACGATTTCAAGAATAAAAAATATATAACGTTTTGCATTAAAAAGCGTCTTGTTAAGAATTTCAGTTTTGGATTCAAAATAAGTAAATGAATATAATTTTCAATTGAAAGCTTTCAAAGTTATTCATAAATGAGTCTATTTGAAATTCAGTCTTAAAATTTGAACAGATATCAGTGTTTCATATGAATTTGATCTGTTTGCAGATTTCGAAATAAAACTTATTTAATTTTTATGTCCTATAATTTTGAATGATACATACAATTTGCAACATCTTTTTATTTCGAGAGTCTTTAATTTCTTTATTTGAATCTGACAGCTTCATTGTTCAAATATAGAATCGAGCCTTACCAGATCTGTAAATTTAGATATTCTGATTTTAAAAGGTACCTAAATTGAATTATGTATTCAGTTATAATTATTTTTGAGTACTGAATAACCACTCAGTTGGACCTTTTATTCCAAAATGATATTTATTATATAGAGTCCTTTAACGCCTAAGAAGTAAGTATATACAATGGAGGTAGAAGGAACAACGAGTATTGTTGAAAATCCAACTCAATCGGACAATTTATTAGAAAAATAGTATATTACATAGCGAGTGGCGAATGGCGGAGATCACTAACTCGTGTGGTGCTTCCCCTCGCTTCGCTCGGGAAAGCAACTCCACACTC
>WSXT02149227.1:0-19954 GCA_011762715.2 Neuroterus valhalla
CCCCCGCGCGGCGGGGGCGGGGGGGGGGGGGGGAGGGCGGGTCAAAAGATTCAGTTACACTTTGTTACGGAACAGGCGTTTGATTCAGATACGTAATTTTCTAAGATTCGAAAAATAAAGATGAATTTCAAATCCAACAGGAAGAATTTCCAACAAAAAAGTTTAACTTTCAGGCAAAAAAAAATTATTTCGAGAAAATAGTTGAATTTCAAAAGAATAATTACGTTTTTACTAGAAGTGTCGAATGTTCAACCAAATAAATTCCCAAGCTATAGATGAATTTTCTACGAATAATTCAAATTATCTTGCAAAAGAGATTACACTTCAATTGAAAACAAATGCAATTTCAACCATATGATTGAAATCTCAAGTAATAAAAACGAGGTTTCTGAAAAATAGTTGAAGTCTCAAGAAAAAAGGTTGATTTCAAACTCTGAGAAAAATGAATTTGAATGGAAATGAATCAAATAGCTAAATTTTCGATAAAAAATATGAACTTTTTACCAAGAAGACCTATTTTTTATCAAAAGGCAAAATTTCAACAAAATACATCAATTTTCAAACAGTGAGCTGAATTTTTATCTAGAAAAAATGAGTATTCTACCAATAATGGAAGAGTGAAATTTCTAGTTCAAAGAACTACTTTTTACCCAAAAGAACCAATTTTGAACTAGTATTATTCAACAACGAAAACAATACGATTCTTCCACAAAATACATAGTTTAGTCCTCAAACGAATGAGTGTATTTTCGACGAAGATGATAAATTTCCTGTCCAAAAATAGTTTAACAAAACAGTTTAGATCTCAAGCAAGAAGTTGCATGTTTCAGAAAATATTAAGTATTTAACCAGGATGAAAATTGATTAAAAAAGATTGAAAAAAGACGGAATTCTGATTAAAAAAACATGAATTCTCTACCAAATAGTGAAATTTTAAATTTATGACGGGTAAGTTTCGGAGCAGAAATATAATAGTCGAATTGTCAGATGAAGATTTAATTTCCAATCAAATGAAAGATGAATTTTCAAGAAAATATTTACATTTTCAATCAGAAATGTGAATCTTGAAAAATGTATTCTGAGAAAATGGTTTAACTCTTAGCCTAACAGTACATTTTTCAAACGAAAAAATGGATTCTTAACATAGAAGATTAATGTTTCATTAGAAAGACTAACTTTCAAAAGAAACCTAGTTTTTACCCGTATAATTAAATTTTCTATCAAATTGGTGAATTTTGAAGCCCAAAAGACGAATTCTGAAGAAAATAGTAGAAACGCAACTGAAACAAAGACCAAACAGTTGCATTTCAAACAAAAAAAGGATGAATTTATAATCAACAAAAAAAACTTCTCCGAAAAATAGTTCAATCCTGAACCAAAACAAATCAATTTCCCATCGAAAAAGACGAATTTTCAATCGAATAAATTGATTATCGACCTAATAGTTCGAATTTTTTAGGAAATAAACGAATTCTCGGACAAAGTTCTGAATCTTCGACTAAATAAATACAATTGCGTCAACGAAATGGTTTAATCCTGAAGCATGACAAATTTATTGCCAACCAAACAGTTGCATTTTCTACCAAAAAGAATCATCTATTTTCAATCAAGAAGATCAACTTCCTAAAAAAAGACGATTTTCTATCCAAATACATGAATTTTCAACCAAATAAATAAATTTTGAAACAAATAGATGAACTTCTAGATTGAACGATATTTCCTGAGCTAGATAGTTCAATTTCAGACGAAAATATGATCTTTTTACCAAAAACGGAAAGAATTTCTAAAAAAATTTTGGATCCTCAACCAAAATAGCTTGACTTGTAACTGGATAGTTGCATTTTTTACCAGAAAAAATTAATTTTCAACCGAGGATGTAACCTTTTTTTCTAGAGAAACGATTTTTAACGAGATACTATAATTTTCTCCAGAAGATTTTCATCTTCCATGAAAAAATATACATTTTTAACTAGAAATGAAACATTTACATTTTTGAAAAAAATCAATTCTTAAATCAGATAATAATCGAATTCCAACAAAATAGTTCAATCCTCAATGAAGTTTTGAGTGTAATGATGAATCTTCAAATAAAAGGAATTGATTTGTTAACATATGACTGCAACAATCAACCGATTAGTTGTATTTTCAATGGAAAAAAATCTGCCCGCTGCGCGGGCACATTCTCATAATTTCAATCAAATTGTTAATATAAAATGAAATCGGATTTTTCATTACAATGTTTTCAATTTTCTAAAACTAAAAAAAAACTTTTCTTGTACAGAATCATTCAAGAATTAATGTCTCAAAAACCAATAGATGACATTTCAAGGGGGAAAAAATACTTCCAAATTTTTCAAACAATTCGTTTTGAAATGCGAGATGTGGAAAGACTAGCTTTATTCGATTCTGCTGAAAAAAGTAGAGTCTATGTGCTTCACAATTTTTGTATTGATCTAACTAGTGATGTAGTATAAATAAACAAATGCATGCAATAAATTCATATTCATGCAATACAGCAAATTGGGTAAGCGGAAAATTGTTCAATGCATGAACTTCATGTAATACCTCCACAGAATCAAATAGCACTTTTACTGTTTCCGTATCTTGAAATAAGCATGGTCCCTTAGCAATTAATTCTCCAAATACAAATCCGAGTTCTAAATAACAGTAATAATAATCTGGGATCGAAATTATATACCTGTAAAAAGCGTGATGACTGCGTTGACTATGGCCCATGTTGGGATTGGGTTCATAGAGGCAGCAAATTTCTCGTATTTGCTTTAAAGCTGGAAGTGCCCATTTGTCTCCACTTTTTAATTCCTCAACACACTTGTCAAGCCAGATTGTCTTCTGCGCGTCTCGTTCTTGCGAACACGAATAGTCCAAAATCTTCACGTGAGCGTTTAGTGCCTGGTCCATAATCTCTGTAGGAACTTCATCCGAGTGAGCCAAGTTCCAAAACAGCATCAAGACCTAAAAATCACAGATTAATGTTTACAAAACGTATTTCATAAATAGCTTACCCATCAGTTTTGCTGCGAAAAATTCAAGACTGGAGTAAACTAACAAACCTTATGTGCCATAACACCATCCTTGTCATCTTCCGCTAGTCTGCGAATCAGCTCTAAAAGCTTTTCTCGTTGTTTTTTATTGGCAGTCCTCCAGCTCGACTGAAACAAAAGTCTCGTCCGTTTTTATTGCCTGCTACATCCAATCTTGACGAACTCTCATTCATAAAGTTGGTATTAAAATGAAGTGGAATTGAGATGATGAATTAGCGTTTAAGATTAAGCCTTTACCTGAAAACATTCGAAGAGATGATCTAGTTGTTCTGGACTAAAATCCCAAGCCAATTTCGCTAATAGATCGTGCACATTTTTTACAATGGCTTCGTGCTTTCCAGCCTGGGCAGCCCAAACGGCATCAAGATCCTGAAGAGTAAGGGCTCGCTCCTTGATAATGAAGCGTAGAATTTTCTCTAGCTTTTCCACGTACTGAGGTTGGTGCAAGGAGTCTCTGAGAACGATTTCCAGTACTCCATTGTCTTTGATCCATTTCTGAAAGGAGGATGTTAATTAAAGAGATTTGGGATACAGTAAGTATAAATATTATAAAGATAAAATTCCTAAATCAACATTGCAAATCAAAAATGACTTACAGCCATGCGTTCTGCAGTAAGCCACTCTTCCTCCTCTAAAGTCGGATTACGATGCGGATAGTAACTAACGCTAGCGATCACTTTATTGACTTCGTTCAAAGCGTTCATTTTCCCATTGAAGGAAGAAATCTGCAACAGCCTCAGGATCATTTTCAGTCTTAAGATTTCCAGATTCTTAATCATATCTTCCTGATGAGGCACACGGGAGACTAAACATTTCGTGCCTTTGATTATGGCCGATATGGCATCATTCTTTGACTCGTTTTTCGCCTCCTTTTTCAGTTCCTCATCTGTCAGATTGTCCAAAATAACAGGAACCATTTCTACGATGGGCATTAAGTATTTAACTATCGTTTGCACAGTCAGAAACTCGTAACAGAGTCCAAAAGGTCTGAGCAATGCGTAAATCACTGGTACAGTTAAATTCCGACCGCTTTGAAATCTCGAAAGCAGAATATCAAAACCGAACATTGAACCGAATCTGAAAAATAAGTTTCCATAAATTATTTTGCGGTTGAATTTCGAGATGTTCTCAAACAATGGGCAAAATTTATCTACCTGTTAATTAGATCTACTAGCCAACCCCGAGGACTTCTAGAATCCGAAGGCGGTCGAGCGTAAAGTTTCTCATCAGGAATCGTGCTGCCTGGAGGAACTGTTTCTGAAGTTCTCGCCGCATTAAATGTGTGAAATCTGTAAAATAGAATTTCAAAGAATAACACCTTGAATGTAAATATCAAATACAGGTATCGGACTTATTTAAAAAATTCAAAATAGTGTCAATATTAGCAAAAATTTTGAAAACTAATTGGGATATGGTGTCATACAACTTTTTAAATATAAAATAAGGGCGTTCATTAGTATTTTGGAAATTTTTATGGAAATACATCTTCCATAAGATCGCGTAAAATCCAATCAGATCTTTCAGAATGTCCCTAAAATCTGTTGACATCATCTGGAATTCCTGGATAATTCGTCAACATTCTTGAATCTTTGGAAATGTTCAAAATCTTGAAATCCGCATAAATCCCTTAAAAACTTCATATATTCCATGAAGTACTGTAGAAATCCCACAAAATCTTCTTAATATGATTAATATCTTGGATACATTTTTTGAATCCTTCGAAAATTTTTCAAATCCCACGAAATTCTTTAGGAACCACCAGATCTTTTTAAACTGTTGAATTTCTTGGAATATTTTCAAATACCCTAAACTCTCTAAAATACTTTGACATCGTTTGAAATTTATGAAATCCTTCAAATTTTGTGACATCCTTAATAATCCTATAAAAATCATGGAAACCCTATAATAATAATAATATTTATTATTATTATACCATAAAAACTCTTACAATCTGTATCATGTTTCAAATTCCTAGGAAAAACAATAAATTCTTGTCATCTTTTGAAATTCCGCAAAACGCAATGAAATCTGATGAAGCACCTCACAATCTCTTGAATCTTTTCAAATACTCTGAAAGCTTTGAAATACCTTAAAAACCTTGAAATACGCTGGAACCTATTGCAAAATTTACAATTACGCTGAAAATCTCCAATATCGCTGGAAATCTCTCTAATTTTTAAAATACCTTGAAATTTATAGAAATTCATATTAATCTCATTGAATCTCTTCTTTTGATCACATGAATTCCTAAAATATCATAAAAATATCATAGATATCCCTTGCAATTCTCGCATCTTCTCTAAAAGTTATTAAAGAAACCCTAAAACACCTTGCACTCCTTTGGTATTTCTGATACCCTTTTAAAATCTTTGATCTTTGATCGTATGAAATCTCGAAGGTCAGGTAGAATCCCTAAAAATCCCTAAAACTCTTTTAAAAAACCCCGTTAATCATCTTAAATATTGTGATATCCATTGAAATTCCTTCAAAAATTTCCAGAACTTTGAAATCCTCTGAAAGCAGATGAAACTTTTTTTAAATCTCTTTAAATCCTTTATAATCTCGGAAATTGTCTGAACCCCCTTGTAATCTTTCAGAATCTTTTGAAATTTCCGATTTTTAGATGTCAGATACGCAATTTTAGCTAATTAGCAAATATGTTTGAAGGCGTAATGAAATGATAGTTTCATTGGCGACCGATTTTAGAAAAAAGTAGCATTACTGTCATTTTTTTCGAAATAGTAGCAAAATAGTAGCGTAGGCCCAAAGCCAGCAAATGAAAATAATAATCTGAAGAAGTAAATGTATTTTGTAAGATGTGCTCACTTGTTATTAGGATTAAAGACCATCGCGAGAAGATCGAGAAGAGGAAACCAATCTTCATCCAATTTTAAAACGCATAGTTCTATAAGACGTTCACAATTTGCATTAATGCAATTATGAATATTCAACTTCCAGCTGTTAACTGCGTCATCTGTGAGAATCTTAGTGAAAGAAATAGTGAGTCCTTCACGAAAAAAGCGTTGACATGCTTCGCTCTGAACGTCAATTCCTGAAAATATATCAACCTGATTAGGATTTGGAATGGAAATGCGAGAAAGGAATTGACTTCGAGAGGGGAGAAACTTACCCTTTCTGCAGAGATCAATGCTGGCCTGTAGCAAGCACTCCAACTCTTGCTCAGGTAAAACCGGTACAACCCATCTCGGACTAGATATTTTTTCATCTAATGTAGCGAGCTTTGTATGTGGAAACTCTGGCTCTTGGCGCTGCTGGTTACCTTCCTCGACGGAGGTGCCCGTCTCGCTGGCGCACTCGGTTTTTATTGGATTCTCAGTTAGCTGCAGGCCTGCCATAGTCTCTGCTAATTGTTGCGAACCCGGTGGACTATGCATCTGAAAAACAAGAGATTATCGTTCAAATCACCGGATGAATTTCGAAGAATGGAATAATATTAGATTCGATAATTTTTGGGAGCGGTGCAATAGTTGAATTTTAGGAAAATTGGGAACTCTTTTAGAGAAGAGGATTTTTTTGAAGGAGACTTCTTTGCCTTACAGAAATAACCGTCAAATGAGAAATAGTCGATAAATGCAATGCTTTTAACAAAAGTGAAATATTATAAGCCATAAAAATAAAACATATACCTTGGATAGAATATAAATGATTTATCTTTGAAAAATAGTTAACGTTCGTCTAAATAACTTGACGATATTTTAGATTATACTTCTATTTTGGACTAGTTCTATGAATGATCATTCTTAAAAAACTAATCGCTTTTCTGAAGAAAAAGAAAAGAACGGAACAATAGGAGAATGTGATTCCTGAATGTTTTATTTCAAATTTATGTTTTCAAAACACTATCAAGTATTGGAACGATATATTTTTTAAACGTTTTCAGTTTCAAAGTTTTCTCCTATATTAAGACTTCCAACTCAAAGGAGATTTACATTTAAATTTGTTTAATTTCGAATGCTATTGATTTGAAAAAATTCAAATCGAAAAATTTACTTACAAAAAATAAATTACAGAACATAGACCATTTCATTTTCGAAATTCTCCCGTAATTGAAACTTAATTAAACAAGAAGTCCATATTACATTTTCCGATAACTAATATAATAAACTGAGTACATAAGTCTCGATAAATTTGATCCAATAACGAATTGTTCAAAAAGTGTAAATATCATTCCGCGAACGCAGAACTTGTAACATCGATGAGGAAATTAATGTTTTTGTTTACCTAACATTGACTGCTTCTATCAGGATCGATTAAAAAATGCATTTTATTCTTTTATTTAATAGAAAACTCTTCCAGCCACTTAAATTATTGAAAACAAAATTAAATTTAGAAGAATCAATTATAAGAGAAATATTTAATGGGGAAATAAAAAATATGACATAAAATTTACGGTTTTACTATATTATTTATAATAGGTTAAATATCTCTGATATCCTTCAATACTTCTATCAAAAGCAAAGTAATTCCTATGTAATTACTTTGAATAGAGAGGTTTGTAAACCTTATCTAACCTTAACCAATATCTGGAATAAGCAAATAGAACATTGGAAGTGTTTTGAAATATTTAACTAATAAGAAATGCCAGTATCATGATTCTAAAAACATAAAAACCTAATGATAAATTCAATATTCAGTATTTTCCCTAAAAATGGTCAGAATAAATTAAGGAAACCAGTTATTGAATATGAAAACAAATGAGGGATGTAAGTATAAAAGTTGCAATTTTTTGCCAAAAACTACAGTCCTATTAATATTAACATAAGTTTCTTTTCATTTTTTTTCATTTCATTTATTTATTTTTCTTTTATTTATTCTTTATTCCTTCTACTTTTTCATTTTTTCCTTGATAAGGGAGATACAAGATAGAGAAAGAAGGGGATTTGGAGGTTGCTTTCTCTGTTATCTTACCTCTTTTTTATTCAGGTTTTTTATTGATTTCCGGGAGTTGCAGATTTTCACATTAATTTTGGACGTTGAAAGGAATTTGAATTTTTTTCAATTTCAGGTTTCCTAAATGTTTTAACATTTCACCGCGATTTATAAACGTAAACAATGAATTTACAAAAAGGGGATGCGGGTAGTTTCAATCTTATTTTTCCAAGTGTGCTCGAAAGAATGAATTCTAATGTCGACTGCATGTTGAAGAAAATGTGTTTTGTTTTTTAGAAATGCATATGGCATAAAAACTAGATAAAAAATACGAACCTGTGGATTCTGCTGGCTTTCGGAAGGATCGATGCCGACTCCCCCCTGGCCTCTCGTAGCGATTGTCATTCTGTGTTATCTTCACTTTGCTCCAATGTCTCTAAAATTCCTTGGTCTAAGATCGCACCGCCAACAAGCATTTAGCTCATTCACTGACATTAAATAAAGTTTATCCTAAAGGCCTCGTTTAACTAACCTATACCTACATTATCTGTAAAAAAAGGAACAAAACCATAAAAATCTACAATTCAACGATTTTACAACTACTACTACTATCTAAGACAACTGCAATTTTAGGCTTTGAACTAAAAACTTCTGGGCCATTAAGAATTCTACTGGGATTTCATTAATTAACATTGCACGATCAAAATTATTTCAATTTCCAGACTTCTACTGAAATGTGATTACTTAAAATTGTAAAAATTCAAACTATTTGAATCCAATATTCAAATCTAACAATTTAAAATTACTTAAAGATTAAGTTCTTTAATTCAAATCTCACGATATACAACACTTGCAGAATTCTGACCGATTAATTTATAAACTATTGGAACTCAATTTCTAGAAGTTATGTATACGTTTGAGAAAAACATTGTGGAAAAAAGTACACGTTAAGGGGGAAAGTAAGAAAAAAAGCAAGCAAAATTGTTAAAAAACTTGAAAGTGACCATTTTTTGAAAGTCGCCACATCTGGAAACGGTGACTCATTATCAAGTATAAACATTTGAATTCGTAAGCGGATTTCAAGGGACTTGCAAATACGATTTTCATACTCAAGTTGACAAATTGGACAATCAAAATTTTTAGGTTTGAAGTTATACGATGTGAGAATTGAGCTTTGGAATATTATCAAATTTGAAAAAGTTTGAAATTGAAGAAGTTTTTAATGATTTTAAAGAACCGTCTAAACTCGCATGATATCAAGTGACATTTAAATGTCATTATATTTTTTTTACTATACATAAAAAACATTTCCAAATCGTCTTTCCCGGTTTCCGGGTACAGTGGCCACTATAGAGAGGTCAAACTTAGGTTTGTTTATTTTCACGAACTAAAAACGAACTCGCCTTGAGATTTTTCACTAGATTAGATTATTAAACTATCAGTAATACTCGATTATCAAACTATCAGTAATACTCGATTATCAAAATACAATATTACCAAAATCATCAACAATGTTCAAAATTATCAACAAGTACTCTCAATCTTTCCTTTCAAAGTTCACTAAAAAAAAAAAACTCACGGAAAAAAGTACGCATACTAAAGACTGTTTTCGTGATGCGGTTAAAAATAATGTCGACAGAAAGGCACAAATATGAAAAGAGTGATAGAATCTCTCGAACTGCGACTTCCTTTTTGCGAGTTGACTATTCTGAGAGACGTGACAACGAGAATTTCGAAAAGAAAATTCCCGAAAGTCTGCCAACTACCGAACCAAAAAAACGAAAGGATCCGTCTGAAAAAATTGTAATCACAATCCAAAAAGGGGGTTGTTTGGTATAAAAAAACAATGCCATGAGTATCAACTCAAGATCTGCTCAAGTTTCGCGATTACCGAAAGGGACGATGACGATATCATCCTCTCGGAATGCAACTACATTTCGAGGGAGGGGGCGGACAGACGTTACGTTTTAGAGCTGTCATACTCCGAAAAAAAATAAAAATCTCGAGAAGAATTATGATGGTGGAGTTTACAAGATGAATATAGGAACGAGATTTTATGAGTGTGACGATTAACACACCCTCAGAATCGCGAAAAAGAAAGGTTCTCACGATCGTCGCGCAAGCAAAAGCCACCGAAGCAGCGGTGCGAATTTTCCGGAAGCGAGGGGATCCAAATTTGCACCCGGTTGTCACTGTCAAGGTCACAAGTTGGAATTCCAGGCGTGAATTTTACCTAGGCGATTTTGACGATATCGTGGAACCAGAGGTCGATTATTTTTCACCCCGTTCTAGTACACCCGACCGGGCCTTCTCCGGACAAAATGGCGAACTTTGTAACGATTACCACTGTCGTGTTGCGACGAATTCGCGGCGTTTTTTCCACTTTTAAAAGAGCCGTCGCGATAAAACGAATATTCCAAGCCCGAGGATTCTCACAGGTTTGCGGAAAAACTAGATTTGGAAAAGTTCATAACGCACCTTTACATAGTAACTTGTCAGTAGAAAATTGTGTTGCAGTTTTGACGTGACGTGACGTTACGAACGAACTCGCACTGCAAAATCTGTAAAGTTGTAAACACGAGCGAGGGCGCTGCCGGCAGCACACCCCCGTGAAATTTTTTTTTTTCAAAAAGAGTTTGAATGAGTGATTCTTCAATATAGTTGTTTCATTTTATTTTGTATAGGGGATTAAATTATTAGGAAATTTACTGAGGGCCCAAGAATGTAAGCATTTTCACCGTCAATTGGCGAGAAGAATTGCTCTCTTCTTTAGAAGGCCCAGGATTTAGGTACTACACCCCTGATGTACCTTCCAGGAAAATATTTTGTTCTCTTCTATCTGAAAAGAGGATGAACTCATTAATAAGCTAATATTTTAAACACAAATCGAAGGAACTGCTGTAATTATTTATGTATGTTCTGTGCTACACATGTTCTGTTTGCTCGAAAAAAAAATTGAATTTTACGTGGTTTTGAAATTTGCGCCAAATTGATGGATCGAAGTCGGAAGAAACAAAAGGAGTGTTCCGATTGGTTTGAATCAGTCTAAATATTTAGACGCACAATTCAAAAGTATTAAAAACTACAAATATTTAAAAAATTTCAAGTATGTCCACTAATTACGAAATTTCCGGCACCAAAGAACTGAAACTCTTGGAAATTATACAATTAAAATTCAAATAATCCCAGAAATATTCAAATGCAAAATAAGAATTATGAAAAATTATATAATTCAACATTAAAATTTCTAAACTAAACAATTTAAATACTAAAAATTGAAAAGAGTCTATTCAAGGGGTAATGGTAGTCTATAACGTATTCAAAATTTGACCTTGTATCATATCATTTTTTCCGCCTGCTTATTTTCAAAGAAGATAATTTTTTAGGTTAAAACTTTGGGAAATTGGAGAAATTTTAGAAGCCGACCACTGTATGGCCCCTTTGCGATTCTATTTTTCACTAAAATAATCTGTTTTTTTATCAATTTGCATATGAACCGTCTGTCGTCTGCTCCAGCATTGCTGTGTTAGGATGGCAAAATTGATCAAAAACAGATTATTCGTGAGAAATCCAAAATAAAGGGGCCCCACAGCGATCGGCTAATATATATATCTTCTTTGGTCGTCAGTTTTTGAATATTTGTCCAGTCCAGCTTCAACGTTCAAGAGTTTCATCCATTCCGTATCGTTTCCAATTTCCAGCTTCCAGTTGAACGTCAGAACGGTGGAACGCGAAACGGAGCACTTGAGCAGACGTCCCTATTTTTTATTATTCATTTTTCCCGCAAAATTGATATCTACAAAAAAATTGTGCGTCGTGCTTTTATTAACCAAACAGTAACATTTACCGGCATTATGGCCACTTGTCGAACAATTTTCAGCAGCGTTTCGACATTCTTAAACTGTCGTAGCCTTTTACAAACAAGGTATATATTTGTATGATCGGTTAAGCACGTGTAAATAAACGAGATAACCTGAAAATTTGTGATAATTAATAAAATAGCCACAAATCGGTTTGTCAAAAACGCATTAAAATATGTTTTCTCCCTCAGAATGTTATGGCATTAAAAAAAGAAAATAAATATGTCCCAAAATTTTGGATTTGCATGTTAGGTTATATCATTTTGTTTGGATTTTGGTATGGGTGTGGGAACTTTGGAGGATGAAACCAAATTTGGAAACAAATTTCGAGGAAAAGAAACTTTAGTGAAGATGGATAAGTAAGTGTTGGATTTTCTCTGAGAACGGCTACATTAAGTATTCAGAGAAAATAAAACTAATTATTGCGCAATTTTGTTCAATTAAATAAATCCAATTTCCCCCCTAAAATTTACAGTTTTCGCTTTTGAAATTATGTAATTGATTTTTCATTGAGGATCGAGAAACCATAATATTTTTTTAAACTTGCTATAATTTCAATTTGAAATTGACATCCCAGAATTAGGTTTCAAAATTTGACAGCCTCAAGTTTGAGCAAAAGAATTCGACTGATATGCTATTTGTTAAATTAATTTAATTTAATGATTCATATTTTATAATTTCGGGATCTTCGAACTTCAGTCTCCTTGTAAAGCCTTCGAATTAACTTCCGAATTGAAAATCGTATAAATTTGATTATCGAATTTAATTGGAAAACGGATATCAGCAATCTTAAGAATTCGGCATATTCAAAAATTAATTCAAGATTATGGAATTTTCATATAATTTCGATAACCACTTCGAGCTCCAGCAACTGTCAGAAACTATTACTATCAATAATTTATAAGAAAGTTATTTTTGTATTCAAGATAAATCAAGTGAATAAAATCTTTTCAGGAATCAACTGCCTTGTTACCAACAATGTGCGTTCCTAAAGGGAAAAGATTTTGAAAAACTTGGAATTACGGCACCGCCGAAAAAACCCCTTGTTCCCTTTTTTATGTACAAAAAAGAAGCTCTTTCTAAAATAAAAGCCGAGAATCCACAACTTTCCCAAAGAGAATTATTCAGAATATTAGGGTCAGAGTGGGAGAAATATGATCCTGAGAAGAAGGAGATAATGCAAAAGGAATCAGCAGAAGCATTCAAAGAATATAAAAAAATATTAGCTGAGTATAAAGAAACTTTAACCCCTGAAGAGCGTGCGACTATTGAAAAAGCGACAGAAAAGAAAAGGATAACTAAGAAACTCCGAATACGTCGTAACGTTAGTAAATCTAATTAAATGTTATATCCTAACATCTTATATTTTAGTATCCTGCGATTAGCCATGATTTTTTCCTTTTTTTCAGAGAAGAGAAGACCTTCATAAGCCTAAAAAACCAATTAGCGCCTACGGTTTATACTTCAGCGATCAAATGCGTGATAGTAATACGGACAATAGTTTAACTCAAACAGTTAGTACTTCATGTCTTCTTCAAATTCAAACGTTCAAAATTGTATTCATTGAAATCGAAAGACCTAACAGATTTGAGAATTCTATAAACTACTAATTTCAAACTCTAATAGCTATTCTAGAAAATCGTATCCTAATCATATTTTCAATATTTGTCGCAGGAAAAAATGAAATCACTTGCGGTAATCTGGAAATCATTACCGGCTGGAGAGCAGAGAAAATACCACGAACAGTACGCCAGAAATATGGCTAAGTACCGAAAAGAGTTGAAAGCTTGGGAGGAAAAAATGATTGAAGAAGGAAATCTGGATGTTCTTGGGCAAAAGGCCCTCAGGAAGTTGCACAAAAAATATCAAGAAGAGAAAGCCAAAAAAAAAGAAGACGATGACTGATCGTGATTTTTTAATAACGAAACTTTTCTTTTTTGTACTTAGTGGATTTTTTTGTTTTATTAGTTGGTAATCGATTGAAGTAATTTCCTGAGTCTGAACGAATTTGCTGATGAAAAAAAAGGATTGAAAATTATCAGAAGCTTCTTTAGTACAATAAATGTTTCATTATACTTCATGAGAGGATTATGTTTGAAGGGATTGGACGTATTAGAACCGAACTGGATTTTATCCGGTTGAATGATCTTTTCTACCTGAAGTTTATCTTTGTATAAGATGATGTATATACTTAAATATAGTATCCATTTTCTCATAAATGCAAGTTTAATTCTTTCGCCCGAAAAGTATTTGTCTATAAGCAATAATTATAAAAAATAAAATTAATTCAAATTTAAGTCTTTATGTCTTGCTATTTTCATAATTATTTCATTTCTCTGGATGCTGACGTGATTCTGTATTTTTTTATAGGAATCTTTTTTTTGTATCTAGAGTTTCTTTTTTTGAGACAGAATTAGAAAACAATTTTCTTGTTTTATCGAAGTAAAAAAATATAGTTTTCACTAGGTTTCGAAGTTTGAGTTGAAGAAAAATTCTTTTTTCAAATCTTTATAATTTTATTTGCATAAAAGAACTATATTGTACAACGTTTAGACCGGGTAAGTGATTCGCTTTCTTACAAGTACTATGCAGAATCTTAAACTTTTTGATTGAACTGAGATTCTGAGATCGAATCTGTGAATGGCGTAACGTCAAGATCGATCCAAAATTGCGAGAATATCCAGCGAATGATGACAAACGTGAATATGTATAATGCAAACCCTCTAATGATTTTCCTGGAAATCGACACGACTCTCATGAATTTTTGAACAAACTTCGGGTTGAGGTTGCACAAAATTAAAGCAGTAACCAGAAGCCTTGATTCTTGCGGTTCCTGCCAACTTTCAGGGAAGAAAATGCGAGGAATTACCATGGCAATATATGGCATAATGATAGTCTGAAACAAATTTGTCGGTTTTAGCAAAACAATCAGAAAACTTTTCAATTAAAGTTTCTATTTCTGAATAAATCACCTTTCCGAACATATGATCCAGATTCATTAAGCAAAGGATATTTACAGTAAGAGCCAAAAAGAGAAAAGATGAATCGCTCAAAAGTATTGCATATATAGGAGATGATTTCGTAAGTGACGAGGGCTGACTTGTATTATCGACATCGTCATTAAAAGAACTGAAATCCCCCTGTGTTCTTGGTCTCAGTCTTTCACTTAATCTATCAATGTCAGGATTGCTTCTCAAATTTTGAGTAAGGAGGAACCTTTGCTGATATAGGGATAGCGTGTCATGTTCTTTAGTTTCGTCCGATTCTCCAGCAGTCAAATTTCTACCTGAAATTTTGAATTAAGCCTCATCAGTAATAAAAAATCGTTAAGTTTTCACTGTATACCGAGAAATTATAAAATATACTTTTAAGTACTTGCCTTCAGACAGGGAGTTAGATAATTCTTTTGCTACATCTTCTACAGATAAGCCATCCTCACCTGGTTTCGTAACTGGAGGTGATGTTACAGTTGCTTTTTCTAAAAAAGATATTGACATTTCTTTACGCGATATTTTAGGTAAAAAAATAATTAAGAGAGTACTCTGAAATAGTGGAATCTATCATTATAAACTATCTAACTTTGAAAGTTTGATTTTCTGCGCAATATGAAAATATTATTAGTTCAAAATTTATGAACATTCAATTGAGATTGTCAAAAAAATTGCATGCACATTTAATTCTGTCTTCTGAAAATAAATTGAGGATTGTAAAATATTTTTCATTCAATCTGACTATTAACTTAATTTAACTATTTTCCAGGACCAGGAACTTACGATTCATCTGAATAAAAAAAAAGAACTTCAAATGCAAAAGTATCTTATACTGATTAATTCAAAGATTTTGAGGTTAGGAACTCTTTGTCAATAAAGCACAAATAAAATATATCTGCAGGATGTATACCTTGAACAAGATTTACGGAAACTCTTCCTGTGATCCTTTGGAGGCGATTCTCCGAATTTTCCAAAATTCTTCGCCTCCTAGCCTCTCTTTTAGCAGCTGCATCGGCCATAATATTATTATTCACCTAATCACTCGAAACAAGCACGAAGTTCATATTTTTTATAATCAGTACTTTCTCTGTAAAACACTCTTTATTCTGACTGAATACAAGAATTTATTCGTTCACTAAATTATAATCTTAACAAAAAAATGTAATAATCACGTTGATAAAAAACATAAAATATTCACTGTCATTTCAAAAATGAATAATTCTGTGAACAATGACATGATGGAACTTTTGAAACTGGACAAATTTTCAACAGTAAATAAATAAACCAATAAACGAACGAATTTTTTGTGGATTCGAACGATTAGAGGGATTAGAGCATATCAAATATTTCAGAGTCTTTCACTGAAACCGAAATAAAATTTGGAAAAGAAATTTCCGAATTCTGATAATGATTATCGTTCATATTATTTCACTCAAGACTTTTTCGTGAACAAGAGAATCAGAACAAATCTTTTGATGCATAACCATAACCTCAAAGGAAGGTATTTTCGGTATTTTCTCAAAGCAGCGAATCAATGACTGAAAGACTGGACAAGTTTGGTTCCAACAATCAGCGCTCTAGTCAGTGAATCTCTCCATTGTGATTCGTTGATAAATGAAAAAACGCCTTATATGTGATTAAGCCTAATTAATTCAATTGTAAACTCGCCACGACGCCGGTCTGACGGTTCTTGGCTTCCAAGTTTCTTTTTGGCGGGCACGATTTATGCTGCGGCAGATTCTCCATTAATTTTGGAGTTCTTGACCAACAAAAACACAAATGGGCGATAAAGACGGAGGTATTTATGATACTAGATTTGCTATAATTCATATTTCTCCTCCAGTTCACCAATAACAGTCATTGTACTGCATGCGTTGTTATCCTTGATAATAAACAATGTTGCTTCCCATGTCCTTTAATTGTCCTTTGTCCCTTTTTATTTCATTGATATGGGCCTCCTGGAGTATAAAAACAATTCAAAATTGAACTGAATTCTTTTACCTTTAACAAGCATGCTGGTTTTTTCGGTGAACTGAACAATTAGTTACTAGCTTCTTTGGAACAAAATCTAGTGAGAAGTTTTCTAAACGAGAGTCAAGAGAAAATCTTGCAAATGATAGGGAGTTCTCTACATCTAAAAAAGATTGTATTTTGCATTTAAGTTGCTGCAATTCTTCAAAAATCCTCAATTTGTGAACATTCATAGTAAAAAGCGTTCGAAATTATATAATATTGTATTGTTAGAGGACATTCTTTTAGAATGAAGGACTTGTCTTTTATGCATTAAAAATCTTCATGCTAATTACTTTTTAAAAAATGTGACCAAGAAATATATTTTGCTTTGTAATTTTTTCCCATCATTTTTTGGGAAAATCACATTTTTATCATAAATAACGCTCATTTCTGAGGAAATGTTATCACAACTTTATGTAATCAACAATGAACGTGTAGTTTTTCCACAATGACAGGTCATGGAAATACGGAAGATTTATGTGAGAAATTTATATTGATAACTCAGTCCAGTATTCTTTTTTCCGTATTTTTCACTTTTCCCCCTTCTTTTCGAAAAATCTCCTATATCCCTATATTTGACAATTTTTAAAATTTTTCCTTCCCCCTCTATTTGAGTCTTCTTTTAAATTTTTAGTAGAAACCTTAATGCTCAAAAATGCGATCCATAATCTTTATGAGCAATCCGAAAATCGAAACTCTAAATTCAACTTTTGCAATAAATATGAATGCAAAATATTTATATGTATAATAATAATAATAATAATGTTCCTCATTTGTTTTGGAGGTGACTTTCTCGAGCCTGATTTTTTTACTTCATTTTGATGATTTGAAAAAATTTCTAATTAAATGCTATAATTATCAATTACTATTACAATAATTACTATAAAAACTGTTGGAAAAAAAATTTTGAACTTGAAGCTTTTTAATTAATGCTAAAATGTAGGAATTCTTAAATTTAAATTTTCGAAAATAATTTGTAATAAAAAGTCCAGCGATAAATTCGATTTTCCAAGAAAAAAAATGGAAAAATAAAAAAATTTACTTTTTGAAAAAAAAACCTTTTCATCCAAGGGAAATCCTAATATTTTCATTCAATTGACGTGCTTAACCACTGTGATCCCTGGAATAATCTTGGTAATTTTACTGCAAAGATCCGTGTAAATTTACAACATTTAGGGGAAATGTATGTTCAGTTTTTTTTCGTGTAATTTTACATCGTTTCTTTGATTAAATTCATAACTTTTTTGTAAATCTCAATGGTATTTTCATCTCCTAAGTTTGTTGTTGGAAAATCACATGAGACTTCTTACAGAATATGCAATATGCTTTATTTTCAATCTATATTTGAAAAAGTCAGATCACTAAATTTTTGGAAATTTTGTCTTGCAGAAACTTTCGACGACGCGGTGGAGGAGCGCGTCATCAACGAAGAGTACAAAATATGGAAGAAGAACACTCCATTTTTGTACGACCTTGTGATGACCCATGCCCTGGAGTGGCCGTCACTGACTGCACAATGGCTACCTGACGTTACAAGACCCGAAGGAAAAGATTACTCCGTTCATCGACTGATTCTCGGGACTCACACCTCGGACGAACAAAATCACCTTCTCATCGCTAGTGTCCAGTTACCAAACGAAGATGCTCAGTTCGATGCTTCACATTACGACAACGAAAAGGGCGAATTCGGAGGCTTTGGATCCGTGAGTGGAAAAATCGAGATCGAAATCAAAATCAACCATGAGGGTGAAGTCAACAGAGCACGTTACATGCCGCAGAACCCTTGTGTTATCGCCACAAAAACTCCGTCAAGTGATGTTCTCGTCTTTGACTACACGAAGCATCCCAGCAAACCTGACCCCAATGGTGAATGCCATCCGGATCTTAGGTGAGAAAAACTATCAACAGGGTGACGACTTGACCGGGAAACCGGGACGGATCGGGAATCGAATTTGAAAACCGGGAAATGACTTGATTCAACCAAGAAAATTCTAAATTTTAACGTAAAAATACGAGGATTGACCACTTTCTTTTTATAAATTAAAAACAGATCTTATCATTTGATTTAAAGAATGTAACTTTCCTTTAGTCTGATTCTGACTATTTTTGAATACATCTGTACTTTATGTTCCTCTGTAAAAATTTGTTTAACTGACTCAAGTTTGATAATCAAATTTATGGTAGCCCAAACATGCAGAAAGAATTATTTTCTCAATTTAAAAAAAA
Source organism: Neuroterus valhalla (assembly GCA_011762715.2). Classification (NCBI taxonomy): domain Eukaryota; kingdom Metazoa; phylum Arthropoda; class Insecta; order Hymenoptera; family Cynipidae; genus Neuroterus; species Neuroterus valhalla. The sequence goes on from WSXT02149227.1 coordinate 19,042, forward strand.
AATGTATGTTTCACGTTTTATTTACTTTCTCCTCATCTATCTGACTCGGGCCAGGGAATTTCAGAAAATAATTATAGTTTTTATTCTAGGGCAGGTTTGGTTTAAAATTCAACTACTGCAGTTAAACATTTACAATTTTATTTGAAGTTTCATCATTTTGCTCAAAAATATATTTGATTGAAAGTAAGTTTTTGTTTGTTTGAAGCTAATTTTTTTTTTTTGATTGATTCAAAATTTCAGTATCCAAATTTTGGTTGACAATAATTAATCTTTTTTATTGAAAATTAATTCATCTATTTGAGAATTTAACTCTTCTAGTTTATGATTCTTTGTTTTAGTTAAAAACTCTTTTGTTTTGTATGAAATTGGGTTTTCAAATTAAAGATGTTATTGTTTAGTTTTCAGTTGAAAACAATTATTTTTTTTAGTTTACAATTCAGCTATTTTGTTAAAACATTGTATTTTTTAATAGAAAATCAATCTTTCTATTTGAAAATAATTCTCCTTGTTTATCATTTTAGTTGAAAATTCATCTTCTTGGTTTGCAACTCAAAATGTTTTAGTTAAAGGTTCATAATGTTATTTGAAAATTCGTCACTTTGGTTCGAAAATGAACTATTTGGTTAGAAATCCATTTCTTTTTGTTATCACCAATTGATTTTTTCAATTGTAAGTTTAAGTGTTCCAACTTTTAAAAAAAAATGATATTTTTTCGTGGAAAATTTTAGTATTTTTTTCAAAATTAATTTATTTGCAATTCTTGATCTGTTTTATTAGAGGATGTATAGAATGAACGTCATTAATTGAAATAAATGTTTGCTTTTTTTTTTTTTTTTTTTTTTGAAAAAATTTCATTTGTCTTTTTTTTGGCCGGGAAAATTGAAAAAATTTTCCGGGAAAGTCCCCAGGATTT
>WSXT02149239.1:0-10312 GCA_011762715.2 Neuroterus valhalla
GTGGGTATACAGAGTTTCAAATTATTCGGAGTTAGGCGCTCTTCGGAACTCCACCCCAACTCTGCACTTTGTACCGTAATTTTCCTTTATTTTATCGAAAACCGTCAGTCGTAGCGTAAAAACATATAGAACATAAAATACGTATTTTTGAAAGATCTACAACTTTCATTTAAAACTTTTTGATAAATTTCCATTATTCATTGAGATAAACGTAAATAAACATAATTTTATGGGTCCAAACCATGAAAATCGAATTTGCGCCTATTTTCACTATCATATTCGTGATCAGCGCGTCAAAATACGTCGGTATACAGTTTCAAAGAAATCGGAGGTGAGCGCTTTTCGGAACTCCACCCAATTTTATACTCAGATTTTCGAAATGGGACCATTCTCAGAGGAAAGTTATTGAAATCTTAAGTTTTTGAAATAGAAGCTGTTAGAATTGAAAGAATTCAAAATTGATAATACGCTTTGAATTGAACAGTCTCTAATCCGAAATTTGGAGAAATGACAATGATCATTCGAATTATTTTTATGAAATTGACTAAGTTAAAATTAAAATCTGTAAAAGATGAAAATTTTCAAATTCACTTCTGAATTATAACGTGTGCAAAAAATACTTTTTTAAAAACGTTTGAATAATTCCAGATTCGGAGTTTGCAAACGTATTTATCTATTTGGCAACAAACATTCGAACTTTGTCGAATTGAAATTGAATATACTCCAATTAAAATCTGAAAATTCCAATTTTTTTATTGACTTCAGATTTATAAAATTTTGAAAAATATTTTATTTCATATTGAATCATTTTTCAACAAAAGCGTTAAAATAGGAGATTTGAAAATTTAAACTGTTCAGGATGGAACGATTCCAAAATTTTATAAAACATTGGAAAGTATAGAATTTCCGTTTTAATGTTTGAAAATAGGACAATAAAAGTTAAACATGTTCTTAATTCAATTCGGAAAATATAAATTCAAATCTGCCAAAGATGGGAATGTTTCAAATGGTTTTGAGATTATAAAATTCAGAAAAAATCTTTATTTTCAATCGCTTGAAAATTGGAACAATATAAAGTTTATGGAATGTCTAAAGTTCAACAATTTACAATTCAAAATTTAAAAATAGGACAATAAGCGTTGAATTTCTTTCTACATGAATTCAAAAAAGTTTGAATTCAAATCTGTCGGAAGTATAATTTTTTATTGACTTTGGGATTATAACATTTCAAGAAAATCTTAATTTGAAAAGCTTTTAGACTGAATTACTGCAAAAAGGAAGTAATTGAAATTTCATTATTTTTTAATAAAATCGTTATAAATTGAACAATTATGAATGAAAAGCTCTGAAAAATTGAATAATTTCCACATTGAAGAATGTTTGAAATTATGGAAATTTTTAGTTTGAAGATTTAAAATAGGACAATAGGCATCCAAACAATCCAAATCGAAGATCGAAGAAGTTTGAATTGAAATCTGTCAAAATTAAGGTTGCCGGAATAGCTTTGGAATAATGAAGTTTTGAAAAATATTTTACTGGAAACGTTTAAAATTTATTACTTTCAGATTTCACATAAAATCGTAATAAATAAATTAAAATCCTTCAAATTAACTTTATTGTAAACGTTCCAAAAGGAATAGTTATAGATTCAATTTTCGAAGATTGTATATCTCTTTTTTAAAATGAATAATTTAGAATTGAAAGCGTAACTATTATAAGTAATGGAAATTTAGGAGCTTCTTGTAAATAGAACTTATGTTTCATGATAATATGTGGAATTCTTTCGGGTCTGTTTCGAAATTTCGATATCGTAAAAGAAGATAAATGTATTAATTCGTGACTTACTTTTGATGATATTTCAGCTAAAAAGTTTTTCATATTTTTATCAATTGAAACACTTGGAATAGAGGAGATGTCGCTGTCTTTTTTTTTACTTCCTCAAAATACATTGTTTGTTGTTGAAGTGTTTGAAGTGTACAATTTAAAATTGTAATCCTAGTAATCTTTCTTTATATCTATTTGAAAATTTAATTAACAGTGCAGTTTTTATCGCGCTTATAATATTACTAGCATGAAATAACATATGAGAACCAAGCGTTCAGAAGAAAATAACTTCCTTCTTTTTTATAGAATATTTCTAATTTATTAAATTTGGCTAAATAGCAGTCCTCCGAGAAGGATATCGGGAGGAAACTTTTTTTGCAGTTATCCAACATGGAGTACAAGTAATAACCGAAAAAATTCTGAAAAACAAGCATTTGGAGAAAAAATTTTTAAATTTTCGAGTCCGAAAAATTCTTCCAATTTCAGAAATTTGTCTAACTGGCAGTTTTCCGAACTTTTGTCTTACATCAAGTAGAAACAATTTGTGAATTAAACTTCGGGAGCAGAGCGTCCAGAGAAAATAATATTAAACCCAAAATATGTTATGAATTAGAGAGTTGTTGGCTAAAACGTCGTCGGGATATATCGTGATGACCGTCTAAAATAATTTTTTACATAATTTTGCTAATTTCTTTTTTGCTGATTTTGCTGAAAATTTCCTGCCGTTATTGAAAATAAAATCAATTCTTATTTCCGTTTAATAATGCTGCGAGCTTTAGCGCAATAGAAAATCTGCAATAAATCTGACTGATTTTTTGAGTAAACAGAGTACATTAAATTCCTGTCGACATAAAAAAATTAATTTGCAGCGATTATTTTAAAAAATTTGTTTGTTTTGACTACCCTAATTCAAATGAATCTGAAAATTTTCAACACCTTAATTCTGAAATTGTTATCTTTGTGTCTGTAAGCCAATGTTTGAGTGGCAACTGATAAGTTAATGATTTAGTTTGTCTAAAGTACACAGTGAAACTTTCTAAACTCTGTTTTATCAGTGAACGGAGGCTGAATTGAGTTATTTAAAAATGTTTTTCTTCTTTAATGTAATCTCTTGTTCTTTTGAAGAACTTCCATTATGGAAATCATTTGAAACGAATGCAATGCAATGGATTTTTGAGAGGAAAATCATTAAATCTAGGTGAAAGCTGACGAAGCTCACAATTTTTGAGGATTTACGGTTGCTCCAATTATCTTAACAGAAATGTTGGAAGAAAAATTTATCACATCTTGTTGGAAACAGAAAAGGGATCTGATGAATTCAGTTTGTAATATGCCTAGGTGACAAAAAAAAAAAAATATTCCACCAAAACAGATGCATTTTGAACACAAAAAGAGGAACTTTCTACAATAAAACAATACAAAAAACAATAAAATTGAATTTAAACTGAAATGATTTTATTAACAATCAAATGAATGAAATGTCAGACCAATAGGACGAACTCCGGTAAATTCAACAGAAAATTGGAGTTTTCAACCCAATAGTTGAATATTCAACCTGCAAGAATGCATCTTCAACCAAATAGTCGAATTTTCAACCCTCAAAGTTGAATTATCAATAGAAAAGGTCATTTTTCATCAAGAGAGAAGAGTTTTTATCATAAAGACCAATTTTAAATCACGAAAAGACTATTTCTTGAAAAAATAGTGAAGTTTTTAACCAAATAACCAAATTTCTAACATACACAGCTGAATTTTTTGTCAGGAAGAATATTCTTCTACTAAAAGATAAATTTTCAAGAAAACACGTGAATTTCAAACCATTAAGATCAATTTTAAAAAGAACACGTGATTTTTTAAACTTAAAAAACCATAGACTTCGAACCAGAATAAAAACAGTTAAACTTTCAGTTTTTGGAATTATTTTCCATGATAAAAAAAGATTTTAAGATTAAGATAAGCAAAATAAATGTTTCACCATAGAAGACGAACTTTCAATGCGAAGGACAAACTGTTCACAAAACAGTTGAATTAAAAATAATTAGATTTATACCTAAGTAATTTAATTCTGAACCAAATAGTGTGTTTATCAACCTAAGAAGATGCATTTTCTTCCAAATGGTTGAATTTTCAAGTTGAAAAGACAATTTTTCAACGATTGAATTAAATATTGATTGAACAGTTTTATTACCAGCCAAATAGTTGAAATTTCAGTCCAATAGAGTGAAATTGAATCACTTTAACAAGAAAGTTAAGTTTTTAACAAAAAAGTCAAATGTTGAACCCAATAGAGAATAGTTGAATATTCACTCTGCAAAGATGCATCTTCAATCAGATAGTTGAATTGCAAACCTAAAGAGTTTACTTCCCCACAAAGAAAATCATTTCCAAACAAAAAAAAAAAATTTCTTCCATAAAAACTATTATGCAAATGCATTTTTAACCAAATAATTGAATTTTTTAGTTAAGAAATGAGTTTTAATCAAAAAGATGACTTCGTTCCAATACGAAGGACAAACTGTTAACAAAACAGATGAATTTTCGGAAAAAATACATAAATTCTCAATGATAAATGACGAATTTTAGGAATATTCGTGAACTCCCAACAAAAGAGACATAAGTTTTAAACAAAAATGGAATGGTTGAAATTCCAATTCAAAAATTATTTTTCAAGAAAGAAAACATTTTTTTTTTTAAACAAATAGTTGAATTTATAACCAACTAATGTGATTTCAACCTACAAAGATGCATTTTTGACCGAATACTTAAACTTTTGAGTCAAAAAGACAATTTTTTGATACAGAAGTTTATTTTAACAAAAAAAAAAAAGTAGTTTCACCATAAAAGATCAATTTTCAACTCATAAGAAAAAACTTCTAAAAATTAGTTGAATTCTCAACTAAGAAAATATGCGTTTTCAACAAAAATATAACAGTTTAATTTTCAGTTTATGAGTTTGCTTTCAAGCAAACAAACAACGGTTGTTCAACAAGTTAAACATATTGAATGACAAAGTTTCTACAGATTACTTCAATGATTAACTAAACAGATGAATTTTCAACAAAGAAGATTAAATTTCTATACCAAGAAAGGTCTACTTTCAACCAATTATGATGACTTTCTTACTATGGCAGACAATTTTTTTACTATAAAAGGACGGATTTTTGACAAAACAGTTGAATCTTCCACCAAAAAAAGATGAATTTAAAAAAATCGTTGAATTAACCATCCAAAAAATGCATTTTGAATGAAACAGATTAAATTTCTAGCCAAAAAGTCGAGGTGTCAATAAAAGAGTTTAGTTCTGAAATCTAAAGTCGAAAGTTCCAGAAAATAGTTCACTTATAAACCAGAAAAGATGAATAGACAATAAGAAAATTGAATCTTGTCAGATTCAACCAAATAGTTGAATTTTCAACCAAGAAAAGAATAGTTAAAATTTATAATAAAAAAATTATCTCCAATAAAAAATGGAACGAATCTGCAGAATAATAGTTAAAGTTTTATCTGAAGAGAACCTTTTCTTGAAATTTTAAATTATTTATTTTGAAGCTGATTATCATATAATTGTATTCAATAATAATGATTGCACTGTACCGAGTTCAGAAAAAGAATGAATTTTGTTTGAAAAATGGTAAGTTTCCATAATTTCTCAAGAAAATATACAAATGTATGGCAATCTTTGATACCATTTGTTAATAAAAACTGAAGGAAAAAATAGAGTTAGCAACTTTTATGCAAAGTTTGAAATAAGCTTCAAAATTGATTCAAGAATGTGACTTGTGACTTAACTCGTGTGTGAAAATTTATTTCTGGACCAAGGAATGTAATATGAAGACGTAATCTGGATTCTGAATCATCATTAATTCGATCAAGGGGAGAATAAAACGATGGAGCCCATAAAGAGTCTATAAACGTCAAAATGACTCGGACATGACGAGAGGATAATGATTATTATTATAGAGGGAAATTTTGAAGAAAATAAATTATTTTTCAATCAAATAAGAGAGATTATCAATTAAACAAATAAATTTTCAACGTAAATAATCAATCTACAAACAAAAAATTATTTGGATAGAATTAGATTTTTTGGCAATAGTTCAACTTTCAACTACATAAAAAAACAATTCTCGACTGAAAGATTCTTTTTTAAATCAAAAAATAGTTTATTTCAAGCAAGAAGTACGAAGGATGATGATAAAAAGAAATCACTACCAAAAGAGATGAAGTTCCAACTTAAAAAGACGGATTTTTGACGAAACAGGATGACTATTAAACAAAATTGTTATGAAATCAAGAAAATACAAATCATCTCCAATAAAAACAAGATATAGTAACTAAAGAATCAAATTATTTTATCAACAATGATTTTTCGTTCAAGAAAGAAACAAAACAATTTTACCTAATTGTTGAATTTTCCATTTCAAAAGACGAATTTTTAACAAAGCAGTTGAACTTTCTACCAAAAAGGATGACTTTTCTACAAAAATTTATACAATCCCAATAGAACAGTTCAACATTCAATCGAGATGATTAATTTTCGATAAAAAAGTATTACTTGTCAACAAAGTTGTTTACTTTTCAGCAGAGTATTTGAAATTTCAACGAAAAGAATTAATTCCCAACCAAATAATAAGATGCTTAAACGAACAAGTTGAACTTTTAAACAATAAAAAAAATAAATTGAACTAGAATGATGAATGCCATTAAAAAATAATTTTTCAACTGTTCAAGATGAAATATAAAGAAAAGAGAGAACAATTATTGTTATTGTAATACAATTACATCTCAATGCATGAAAAAAATGGTAACAGATACAATTTTTTTTCGAAAACACGTAGCCACTGGCAAGAATGTTTCAGTACCCTAAGTCATTCGATGATATCTCACTAGAGAATCCATGCCATTGAAAAAATTCCAAATCTCATAAAAGAAATCGAAGAACTCATCAACTGTTCTATTTTGATTGACTTTTTGTTGTCATCTTAAAAATCTGAAGATCCAAAAGAACGAAACTTCTTCCTGTTGTCTTTGTCAACCATACATTGTGCGAAAATATTTATTTCCATTGCAAATAGTAGATTATGAAAGAAGCTTTGAATGCTATATTTAAAGTTTTAGTTGGAACAATACTTGTAGATCAAATAGAATTGCGAAAACTTTTTCCGTTCATTTGAACGTTCGGAAATTCCAAGACATTGTTTTTAAAAAATTATTTTTCTTGAGTATACCTTTCTTTTATTTTCTGTTTCAAATTAAGTTTTTAAATTTCTAACAGCTATTCAATCAAATATTAGAATCGTTCCCAAACGGAAAAGATTTTATTGATACATCAAACCTTTTCAAATAGCCTTCGGAAAAAAATTGTATCCAAATACACCTAACGTACCTCTTCACGAAGACCTGTTTTTAATTATTCGTTACATAAATTTGACACATCGAGCTCATATTTGGGATCTCGACTAATGAGTTTTCTCACGAACCAACAATATCTATTGTTCTATTTTGTTTGGTTTTTCAAAATTATTTTTCTTAGGCATACCTTTCTTTCGTTTTCTGTCCTAAATTAACTGCAATTAATAAGTAAAATCAATATTGCAAAACACTTTACCGAAAAGATCTAGCAAAAAAAGTAGTTTCACATTAAACTTTTTCTGCATGATCTTTTATTTGAAAATTAAGGCCAAAAATGGCATTCTTAGGGATAGAAAATTCTAAATAAAGATTTTCGGCCATCTTAACAGATTTCAAATTTTCATCTCATTCTGGTTAAAAAGTAAGTTCCTCTTCTTCTGGGCTGTTTTATCTCCGCTCCTTATACTGCTTCTTTTCTTTTACAGAAAATAGATCATATTCAGGCCTTTGCCAATCATACAGCACTATCTAATGCTGCCAGAAAACCCGCAAAATGTCATGACATGCGGTGCATCATAAACAAGTCCTTATCGGGCAAATTTTCTAGGTTGAAAATGGAACAGTTACCTTAAACGGTTCAACTTCTACTATGATCATCACTTAAGTATAAAATTTTATGAAGTGCCCTAGAAATAGTATGAGAATATTTATTTATTTTTATTGCAAATAGTAGATTACAAAAGAAACTTTCAATGAATCATTTAAAATTGTTGTTAAAACAATATTTGTAGAAGAAATAGAATTACGAAAACTTTTTTTGATCAATTGAACGTTCGGAACTTCAAAGACATTGAATACGCGGGTCGCATTAGCTGATTCGGAATTATTTCCTATCCGAAACTTCCGCCACGATTTCGTAGAATAATGCCAGAATTAAATACTAATTTTGAAAAACCTATCCTATTGGAAAATTGATTTTGTTCCAAAATAGCGAGAATTTCGCTATTATTCGTTATTTTGAGCTTCATCGTCAATGCGAGAACACGAGATATATATTTTTTTATCTAAAATATTTTGTTACTAGATTTAGGTACAAAACTACTTTTGGACCCTCTCCGAATATTTAAAATGGAATACAATACATTTTCGGTCCACCCTACTGTTCATCTAATCAAGAATTTCAAAGCATTATTAATTCAATTAGGGGAACAATACAACTAAGCAAGCAATAAAGAATCTATAAGTGTAAAAATAACGCCGACAAGGGAAGCGGATAATGAACCCAGTTAGTATCAGTTAAGAGCATAATCTAGTCCTAAGTCCACTTTAAGCCATACGCATGCTGCTTGAATTAAAATTAGGTCCATTCGCACGTGCTTTTACCCACTTCACAACACAAAATCACTCAATTTTTCTATCACAAGCCAAAGGAAGTAAAGTGGAAAATATTCTTACAAGCGCAGAATTGGCACGAACCCGACGCGTTCGGAACGGGTTTTAGAAAAAGGATAAAATAAACATGAAAAAAGAGAAAGGAAAGAAGAAGCTGTAAAACAAACACATGGAGAAGAGGAGTCAGGAACGGAATTGGCGTTTGAAGAAATGGCGCAAAGGCCGGGAGAAAAGAAGAATTAGTAAAAGCATAGCCATAAGATCAGAAAAGATGAGATTTTATTCATACCCTTAGAAGGCAAGATGCGAATCCCATTTCCATCTTTTAAGAGCGTTTGTTCCTCTGGACCAGGTCCAAAGTCTTTTTTCGTATATGTACCCGCCATTTTTTGCTACACTTTTTTTCTTATTTGTGAACTGAGAAAATAAATGGAGGAATCAACAGAGATTATTGACGACTATCATTTGTGTTGAAAATCGTCACGATTTTCTGTCACTATCTATCGTGAACTTGTGAATTGAAAAAATGGGCGGATCAGTTTTTGAAAGTCTTTCTTTTCGTAATATGATCCATAAATATACTCAAATTCTTTTATTAGGATGTACAATTTTATCGAAATATTAGCCTTTTTGTTTGGTTAAAAATCACTATAGCACTAAAGTCATGGAAATGAACTTTTGAAGACTTTCGCAGGGTGATTCGCGATAACAATCATTTTTCTGCGCCCGAAACCACAGAATGATTTTAGGTTAGGTCACAAATCCCAGACGCTCGAATTCCAAAGCTACACTAGATTCAGGTGCGATCAATTCTGATGATCAATAATCACTGATCTGTAAAATACACTGAATAGAGTATATGCCATGTATTCATAGGTTAAAACACGTCTGCAATAGAAGTTATTAAATGGAGTATGTTTGTTATGGCTGTCCTTGTTCTTGACGCGCACGTTGGATAGAGTACTGTCGCTGTTGCACACAGTCGGCTGCACTGAAAACTGCCTTCACTTTACGGCTTCAGCTCAACACGCGTTTGTGACGTCATCCACTATTCAATGTATTACACAGATCAGTGTCAACAATACACTGCACAAGCAACTGATCGGCTCTGGTTCAGGGTAATTCAAGATGACTGAACACTGAGGACCAAAGAAAAATACCAATTCTAGAGATGGGACATTATTTTATTATACAAATATTTTTCATTCACAAAAGCTATCCAAGTAAATCATGAAATTGTTACGGGAGAATTATTCTTATATTTATTTACATAGCTTTAAAAAAAACATGGTATCCAAATACACTAGAAGTATGCCTTTCTACAAAGACCTGTTTCGAATTAAAATTTAGAATACACCGTTGTATGAATTTGACATGTCAAGTTTACATCTAGTATTTTTACCCTTACACCATATAATTACCATGGTACTATGTGAGTCAGGAATATGCAAACGCCATTCTTGTTACTGGCCGGTTCGCGGAAAATAGCGTGATTGACATGCTGTGTAATTTAGGTTAAAATAAGTTAAGGATAAAATGAAAATGAACTGCTGAAATGCTCCGCTCTGTAAAAATAGAATCAAGGATGGATTTAAACTTGATCGGGTTCCATTGGGATAAATAGATAGACTGTCAATTTGGATTAGAAATTGTAGACGTGATCAATGCACGGAAAGGGAAATGGTACGTCTGCGCGCTCCACACTGAGCCGTTCATCTGCTCTGATGCGTGCACGCCTGAATGC
>WSXT02149250.1:0-10311 GCA_011762715.2 Neuroterus valhalla
AATTCCTAACCGAGCGCGGAGCGCGAGGTGAGATCACCATCGAGCGCGAATCGCGAGATCCGAAAGACGCGCGCCCTGGGCGCGCTCAAACTTGCGAGCGAAGCGAGCTGCGCGCGGGGCGCGCGATGAGAATGTGCCCGCGAAGCCGGCAGATTTTTTTTTGTTAAAAATCGCCCTAGATTTTACTATCTGAACTTCGCAATGAGGGGCAAAAAACATGTTTTAATAATATTTACTACTTTCAATAGCAACTCGTAGCTGCTGTCAGAATTATAAAATATGTTCGAATAAAAACTAAAACTATTGCATTCATTGTAAAAAACGTTCGAAGTATTTGTGAAGCTCTGTAGTAAAACTGAAAGTCCGTACTACAGCCATTTACTAATTTTAATAGGAGAAAATAGTAAATTTTTTGGGTTTTTACCTGCAGAAGATAACAGTATTTACAAATTGTAGTTAAATCATGCGCAGGGACCCTGCGCACCGAATTACTAACTGGTTAGCAAAATGTGCTACAGTCCGAATAGAAAAAAAAGAAACATATGCTGAACTCGAAACCGAATATATACATTATACAGTATTATATTTTAAACATAATTTCTTATTAATTTCAATTCGGAATTGACAACATTTTGAATTTATATATTTGTGTATTCTTAAAACATATTATATTATTACATTCTCATCATTTATGATTGAGAAAGTATTAGAATCGTCTGAAATTTCACATCTTGAATTTTCAACGGATCTCCACGTTTCGAGACCCCTTGAAGCCGAAAATCAAGTTTTGGCGATGGTGTCCGTCTGTTAATCTGTATGTCCGTCCGTCCGTCCGTAAACACGATTACTCACGAAAAAATGGACGGATCAAATCGGCCTTTGAGACACTTGTTGATTGGCGCGAAAGAAAGGACGAGTTCGTTAGCCAGATATCTTGGATGAAAAATGAAAGAGGGGGAGCATTTTGAAAAAATTTTGGACCTTTCTTCCAAGACTTAGAAAATTGTTAGTATGGTTTCTTATAGTGCATAAAAATTGGAACAATTTATCCAAATAATTTTTTTCGATAAAAACCAAATTGTCAGAGTTATGGCATTTTCAAAATTAAAAAAATATAAAATAAAATGTGAATTTTTAGCCAAATAACGCAAGATTGAAAATAAAGTCAGAGAGAAAAAGTGTTTCTTCTAAGGAGCCCTAGAAGATCGGCAATACAACTTTTCGAATTTTCTCAAAAAATCGAAAATTCCATTTTTCATCGCACAAAAAATAATCAAAAATAGTTTGTGAACTAGATAACTTTTGGAAGAGTGATCATATTCGATTGTGCTTTGGTAGCCATTCTTAAGGACCAAAAAGACAAGTTGAGTTCGTTAACCAGCTATTCTGGATCAAAAAAAGAAGAGGGGGAGGATTTTGAAAATTTGTTTGGACTTTTTTCCAAGACTAAAAAATCGTGAGTATGTCTTCTTGTAGTACATAAAAAGTTGAACAATTTATCCGAATAATTTTTCTTTATAAAAACAAAATTGTCAAAGAGAAGAAATGTTTTTTCTGGGGAGCCCTACAAGATCATCAATGCGACTTTTTGAATTATCACGAAAACTCCAATGAAAAGATGAAAAAATCAAACCTTTACTGTACAGCACATATTTGAAAATCAAAAATATAATTACATCCTCATCATTTAGAATTTATAAACTATTAGCATCACCCGAAATTCCACATCTTCAATTTTCAACGGATCTCTACGTTTAAGGACCCCCTGAAGCCGAAAATCCTGTTTTGGCGATGGTGTCTGTCCTAATGTCCGTCCATCTGTAAACATGATAACTAAACAAAAAATGAACGGATCAAATCGGTCTTTAATACACTCGTTTTTTGTATAATAAAAAGCGCATTCAATTTCTCTTGTGGAGGTATCTTAGATAATAAACTTACATATAAAAAGTTCCGCCAAAAGTCGAGCGTGAAGCGCGACTGCCACGATGAGAATGTGTACGTTAAAGCCAATAGAGATTTGAGAAATGTAATCTTTATCTATTCCTAATTACGTTATAAATTAGGAATATGAGGATGCATTGATTAACTGGGATCTAAATGATATTGATTTGTTCAATTCACTTTCAAATCTGCATAATTATTGAAATGAACATTAGCAAAAGCATTTCGAATGCTAGATACAAATACCCGAGCGTGCAGCGTGAGGTCTGAAATGTACGAGCGCGAAGCGCGAGTCTAAGAATTATCGAGCGCGAAGCGCGAGATCCGGCCGACGCGCGCCGTAGGCGCGCTGAAACTTGCGAGGGAAGCGCGCGATGAGAATGTGCCCGCGAAGCGGGCAGATTTTTAAATTATAAGCTGGAACAGAAAAATCGGGTTTATCTACAGAACATTATGAGAGATGGGAATGGGAACATCCATATGATCTGAATGATACGTAGTTCATTGAAAACAAAAACATATGAATCCGTTGATCGGAAATCGACACACGTCGGATACGCTCGGCTGCGCTCGGTCCATGGCTTCATGTATTCTGCTAAATCAGTTAGTAATTTTTGGAAGCAATTTTAATAATTGGTATTAACTCCATTACAAAAAGTATTAGATGTCTATAATATACATCGCGTTCCTACAGAAACAGTTATTTAAAATACTTATTACTTCTATTTGCTTTGTAGAATTTATAAATTTCTCTAATAATTTTCTCTATATCAGATTTTACTGTAGAAAATTGTAAAGCTTCCTATTATCAAATAGGAAACCTTCTTATAAAAATCTCATCATTTACATAATAAAATGCCGAAATTTTAGCGTTTTGACCCAATTTGCTACCTGTTTCAGTAATTTTTCTAATATAAAGTTTCTCAGTGCATACAAAATGAAGATGAGAAATGGAATTTGTTATGTTGCAGTTTCTTTATCAGTGGCTGAAAAATATAAAAAATGAAAAAAAAATTCAGCCTACGAGACTACGGCTTCTTATCTCCCAGAACAGCACCACTGTGAAGTGCAAAAGAATAGTGGAGACAATAGGGAATATTTGTTCCCTATAAAAGTAATTAAGATGAAAAATGAGACAAATTTGGGAAATTTGGTTATTTAGATAAGACAAGGGTAGGATTCAGATAGCCTAGAAAACTCTTATTTAACTCTTTCAGTCACACTATCAAACTGCCGTTACAATTGTCACGTTAACAAACTATTCCGTGTTTTTGAAGTTACCTGTTACGAATCTAAAATCAGATTTCGCAAATTCAAAATGGCGGACTAAAAATTTTGACGTCAAATTTGGTCAAGCAGATGTATACGGAGGTTTTTGAGGTCGCTGATCATGAATCTGAAATCAGATTTTGAGAATTCAAAATGAAGGATTTAATTTGGCGGACTGAAAATTTACATCTTATAAATTTGGTTAAACAGATGAATACGCAGGTTTTTGAAGTCGCTGGTTATGAATCTGAAATCAGATTTTGAAAATTCAAAGTGGCGGATTCAATATGGCGGAATAAACATTTTACATTCTGTGAAATTTGAATGATCAGCTGTATACTTGACTTTTTTAGGTCACTGATTATAAATCTGAAATCAGATTTTGAAAATTCAGAACGGTGAATTCAATATGGCCGAATACAAATTTTACATTCTTTCAAATTTGGATAAACAGATGTATACGTAGGTTTTCGAGGTCGCTGATTGCGAATCTGAAATCAGATTTTGAACATTGAGAATGGCGAATTCAATATGGCGGATTGGAAATTTTACATTCTGTGAAATTTGAATAAACAGATGTATACGTAGGTTTTTGAGGTCGCTGATTACGAGTCTGACATCAATCTGAAATTTGAAAATCCAGAATGGCGAATTCAGTATGACCGACTACAAATTTTACACTTTCAAATTTGAATAAAAAGATGTATACGTAGGTAATAGAGGTCGCTGACTACGAATCTGGAATCAGATTTTGAAAACTCAAGAATGGCGGATTCAATATGGCGGACTAAACATTTTACATTTGTGCAATTTGGATAAAGAGATGATTAAATGAGCTTTTTAGGTCGCTGATTACGAATCTGAAATCAGGTCTTGCAAATTCAAAATGGCGAATTCAATATGGCGTACAAAAAATTCTACATTCTGTTAAATTTGGATGAACAGATGCATACGTAGGTTTTTGAGGTCGCTGATTACGAATCTGAAATCAGATTTTGAAAATGTTGGAATGGCGGATTCAATATGTCGGAATAAAAATTTTACACTCTGTCTGTTTCTGGTTCACACTTTGTTTTTACTGTGTATTGAAGGGCGTAGTCCAATAAATATTGGTAACTTGGATTATGACACTTGAAATTATGATCACAGTCGTAGCACTTATTACTTTGAAAAGAAAGTGTGCAACTATCGGAAATTAAATATCCAATTTGACGAATCTAGTAACCAAACAGCATTAATTTTCAATAGCCTACTAAAATGTGCAATAAAAATATAAACCTCATGCTACTATACCTGGTGCGAGGAAACAGTTTTTTTCATATAAAATAATTAATCCATAGAGTAGCCATTTTGGATCTACTGTTTCTGATTTTGCGCATCACATGAAATTTTTATTTTGAACATGTTGTGAAAACTGAGTTAATGCAAGGAAATATTGCTTTTAGAGACGAAACTGCTCGTATAAATGATACATGCTCAATTTTTATTATGTCAATCGCCATATTGGATCCGCCATATTGAATTTCACATTTACAGAAAAATCATTACATTGAATAGCATGGAAGACACTGAATATCTAAGAATGTATTTGTCAACGGAATATGAGCTATCGATATGAAAGTCGCCATATTGGATCCGCCATATTGAATTTCACATTTACAGAAAAATCATTACATTGAATAGCATGGAAGACACTGAATATATAAGAATGTTTTTGTCAACGGAATATGAGCTATCGATATGAGAGTCGCCATATTGGATTCGCCATATTGGATTCGCCATATTGGATCCACCATACAGAGAGAGAAAAAAGTCAGTTTTTTATCAATTCGGGTGTCATATTGAATCCAACATTTTATATCATATATCGGCTCCTGGGACTTTGAGGGTTAAGATCACTCTTTCACATCTTATCACACCAATTGTTTCGTACTTTTCGATTTGAAATTTTCATCACCACATCAAGTTTCCTATTGAAAATTGTATCTTTTTAGCAGTTGTCAGTAAACTTTAAATGATGCTTGATTTTTTTCTCCGATTTTCAGAATATGTCTTCAATTCGCACACAATCCACCGGTGGAGGTGTGGTGGGTTTGAGTAGTGTAGGATCAGACAGAACTGGAGTTGCATCCACAGGAACTGGTTCCCATTCTCATTCACACAGAAAACACCACCATCATCATAGAAGTAGAAGTGCACCTCGAGCTCCAGAGAAACCTCCCAGGAAACGCCACCTTAATTCTGGATATAGTCTTGCCTCCATTCCCAGCCAAATCAAACTTTCGATGCTCAACAGTGGCCTCATTTCGTTCGGTAAGTTTCAGTAATTAGCTTCATTATTGAATTAATTTTACATGCCTCATTTATTTAATCACAATCTAATTTCTCAACAAGTGGATCGAAGTAGCAATATTCTGTGCCTGCAAAGTTTACGCAAAGTGCGCCATATTCCTCTACTGTAAGATTAGCGTGCGAGAATATGGTATTCCTGCACTTGGTGCAAAAAGTGTATTTGTGACACGTGCGAGAAGCTGTTATACTCGTTCTAATGGGCAGTGCTGCTCAGCAGCTTATATGAAAATTTATAACAAATATTTTTGTAGAATAAGCCAGAAACCTCTACAATATTTTGATTTCATCAAAATTTTTTGCAGATTAAGGACACACTCTTTCTGAAAAAATTTAATTAGAAAGGTAAATTTTAATTAACTATACCTATATTGAGATTTCGATATCTTTGAAGGGCATCAGTGGAAAATTAAAAGAAAGCTTCGGGAGGCACTAAAAATTTCGAATAGAGTGTATCGTGAAGAAGTGCACAACCTTGTAGTGCCATTAATACTTAATTTATCGTGGGTAAAAACATTGAGTAAATCAAACGTACCCTATTTTCACACGGTACGTATTTCCCAAGAGATCAACGTGATAAGGAAATTGAGTTTGCAGTACAGCAACTGAAATTTCCCCAGAACATAAAACAATCCGCAAATAATTATGGTTATTATTAATGTTATTATTTTTAATTATTGGTGTTTTATAAAGAAAAATAACTACTTCAATCAATAATGTACACTTGGGCACATCAAACAAAGTTTCATAGTAAGAATAAAGGAATTTTTTTTAGTTATCCATATATTCGTGATAAGAACCTTTTAAAATTCAAACCTCGAAGCAAAATTATCCGCGGAAAATGTGATCTGATTTAGTGCGACGCTCGGAGCTTTCCAAAACGTTTCAGAAGCTTTTAGCGTCGCGTTCATTTTTGCTCTCTCACTAACTCTTTTTCCTCGGATATCTTTTTTAGGGCACTCTTTTTATTTGTTATCTAATATTGTCGATTAGATTCCAATAAAATTCTTTCAAGTTTCCTCAAATCAAATGTTGGCCTTCATCTATTGTTTGCTTAATAAATCGTGGACGTTTAAAAAAATCTTATGCATTTCAGGGAAAATAAATGTTACGAAAATAGTGTTCAGTTTTGACAAAACAGGATAACATAGTAAATTTCACAGTTTTTCAGAATCATTGAACACATTTTACTCGGAATCGTGAACTATTTCGTTTGAGAACATATGCAAAATGTAAAAATATCCTAAAAATAGAGAAACATTCCAAAACTGAGAGATGGTCTTTTAAGTAATAGAAAATCGAAGAAAATTTTCAAATAACTGAACATTTGAAAGCATTTGAAGACATTTGAAAATTGCCTAGATGAATGAAAAATATTTTCGAATTCCAAAACAATCTGAAATGTTAATGAGCATTTTACCATAATTCAGCAAAGTCAAGAATATCTTGAAACATTCTAAATCATTCCTATGAATATGAAACATACAGATAATAGAGTAGAAAATGAAGAAAATTAAAGAACATTTTAGAGAAGTTGAGGACGTTCAAGAGTTTGTATAGAAAATTTTGCAATATAAAATGTTCAATCGATCAACATTCCAAAATATTTTGGAATACTAGAAAGGCCAAGAATACTTCACTGATTATATGATCATTGGTTATTACTGCCTAAAATGGCGTAAAACACTGAAGATTTTCAAAAACATCTGAGATAATCTAGAACACATCTAGGAGATCTAGAAAACCTTTCTATATCAAATATAAGTATTATCCTAGAAGATTTGACTCTCAATTGGAAGGTTTTGTTTTGTGGTTGGTTCCATTTAATTTTTAAGTCATTTGCAAATGGAAAAGAAATTAAAAAAAATTTTATTAAACAAAATACCGACTTTAAAAGAAATATTAATCGAAAATGATTTAAACAATAGTTACTGAACAGTGGAAAATAATAAATTCAATAATGATAGTTTCGGCAACAAATTAATATCTTTAAAAGCCTACTCATTTCGTTTACAAAAAAAATTATTGTTTAAAACTCGCTTTTTTTTAAGTTGATGCCGTGGTTGACTCAACAATTAGCAGGAAGAAGATGAAGTGGAAGCAGAATAGTCGACTTAAAAAAAAAGCGAGATTGAAAAAATCATTCTTTTGTGTAGATTAAATAAGTGGGCATTTCAAAAATGTTAATCTGTAGTCAAAATTGTCATTAATAAATTTATTATTTTCTACTTTTTAGTTACTATTGTTAAAATCATTTTCGATTCCTATTTACTTTTGGAGTCGGTCTTTTGCAACAACAAATAATTTTCTACTTTTTGGTTACTATTGTTTAAATCGTTTCCGAAGTCTATTTTTTAATAAGTCTGTCTTTCTAAAAAATAAATTTTTTTCCTGATTTCTAGTTTCTATTGTTTGAATCGTTTTCGATTTCTTTTTTTTTCGGTATTTTTTTTCAAACATTCTTTCAAATTCTCCTTTTTTTCATTTGCGATATAACGAAATTTTAAATTGAATCTTTCCATAACCCTTGGTTCCAAAAATAATGTTAAAAATCAACCAAAATTCTTAAAATTTATTAACTCGAATACGGGCGCTAGATCCTTCCCGGATCAGAATATAAATTTATTGAAGTATTACCGAAAAACAAAATTTTTTTCGAACCAAAAAAAAAATTTTTTAGTTAGCTCAGCCCCGTGTGGAAAAGGGTAGAGGGTGTGGTCCACAACAACAGAATTTAACTATGAAACTAAGTGATTATTAATCTAAATAAAATTAATTATTCAATTCAAACTCTTCTTCAAAGTTACTACAATTCTATTATATCCAAAATGGAGTAATCTTCGCTTCTAGTTGCTAGGGTTACAATAAAAAAATGCATAGATTGTTTCACAGATTAACGTCATGGTTTTCCAAGACTTTCAAATAGGGGTCTACCACACAATTAGATTTGTCAACACAAAATAAATGAAACTATGCTTAATTTGTGGAAATCATCGTTAAAATTTATTAAACAGGGAATAACAATGAAATCGGGGAATCATTAGAAGGGCAGGGTCTGAAACAAATTTCAAGGGAGTCATAACTAACAGGGACATTCAAATTCGAAAACAAGATTGTAAAGGCAGCATGTAGATTTAAAATATACTCCAGTCAAGAAAATTCTCCAAATTCAATTAAGGATACAGATAAACGTAACAAAGAACCCAATAAATATGCATAAAGACAAAAGGGAAGCTAAACCAACACTATATTACACAAAATTAACACTATATTAAGAATTGAAGTCACTTAATTTCTTTATCGGGACACAATGAAAACACAACTTCGCTCCACAAGTTGCAGAAGAAAGATGAAGATCTTCACCCGTTGTTTACATCGTTGACAACCAGCTTCTTCCTGATTGGCTGGTAACCGCTACAGTAATTGGCGTTGCTAGGGACTCTTGAAACATTTGATTTTAAACCAGGATTGTAGATAGGTGTGCTGGGTCGAAACAAAATACCAACTTTAGAATCTTATTATATACCGATTCGGTCTGCCAGATGTTGAATAGTTGCCCGAAACATCCTCTCCGAAATATTTGCTCACCAAGCCGGCTACTAGGGCTTTAGTGCAAGCATCCAAATTAAAGTACCTAGTACCTTCTCTTCTCCAAAAATGAGCTCTTGAATGCCACTCCAAGGTAGATAAGTTAAAGGGGCATCACAAATATTAGATGGCACATTCCCCAATAGCATTCCAAAAATCTTCGATAAGTTTTGAGGCACGACCAGAAGGATATTTGTAATTGGGCAACTGCAATATAGATGGCGGGAAAATTCAAATTGGTCGAGTTATTCCTATAGAGAGTAGGCGTCCCCATTGCTTCTAGAAGTCACTCTCACAATCAGGATGGTACAGAAAAACAAAGGATGGGATAAATTCATCGGGATGAAACAGGATTCTTCAGGAGGGTCCATGCGCAGCCAACACTTATGAAAATGAAACGAAACACAGGCAGAATAATTCTTAAATATAAAGGGACTGAACTAAATACCATCCAGTTTCGGAAAACCGTGCAACTTCTGGAGCTTGTCAATTAAATGGAACCATTAAATTTCCATAATTTATTGATATTCAACAAAAATGAAATTACTGAAATTCTGAAAATACTAACTTGTAACTTGCCACAAAAATGCAACGTCACAGCGAATCATCTGAAAATTAAATGGTACCAACCGTTAAACAAACTTTCACTTTAATGTCCCTCGTATTCAACTCACTTGGCTTATTTAGAAAGAAATTTTGTTTTAAGGTATATATAATTGTGTGAAAATGCTGTACTCATGGTTTCAAAAAATTAAGACTATTAATCGATTATTGAAGTTTGTATGTTCGATTTCTAATTTAGTTCACATGCTTCTTATGTCTTAGAACTCTTGCTATACACGAATAAAAAATTATTTCTTTTAAATGAGTATATTTCAGATCTGATGCTTTCATTTTCCAGTATTCGCCTGAATAAACTATAAATTCTGTTCCGCGTAGAGAATTCCCGAATAAAATATGGATTTGAAAATAGCATATTGTGCATCAAGTGGAAGAAGTAGGCGATTCGAACGAGTGTGAAGTTTGCCGCGCGAGCGCAGCGAGTGCGGCAATCGCACGAGTTGAATCGCCGTCTCCCACGTGGTGCACATACTATTTTGTCCAATAATTCGCGAGAGAAATACGGCTGAGGAGATCGTCGAGAGTTTTGGGGGAGATAGC
>WSXT02149261.1:0-10311 GCA_011762715.2 Neuroterus valhalla
GATTGCCCTTTAGCACACATTTTGAGGGACCGAAAAGACAGGACGAGTTCGTTAACCAGCTATTTTGGATGAAAAATCAAAGAAAGGGGGCATTTTAAAATTTCTTTTAGAATTTTTTTTCCAAGACTCAAAAATTGTAAGTACGGTTTCTTGTGGTTGATGAAAAGTGAAACAATTTATCCTTATGACTTTTTTGATAAAAGCAAGAATACCAGAGTTATGGCATTTTTAAAAGCCAAAAATGTAAAAGAAAATGAGAATTTTTAGCCAAATAACGCAAGATTGAGAAGAAAGTCAGAAAGCAAAAATGTTTCTTCTTGGGAGTCCTACAAGATAGTGAATACGACTTTTCAAATTTTCTCAAAAAATCGAAAATTCCGTTTTCGAACGCAAAAGAAAAGAAAAAATATCTGTGAACTCGATAACTTTCGAAAGAATGATCATATTCGATCGTGCTTTTGCACCCATTTTGAGGGACTAAAAATACAAGTCGAGTTCATTAACCAGCTGTTTTAGATCAAAACTAAAAGAGGGGGAGCATTTTGAAAATTTGTTTGGATTTTTTTTTCCAAGACTCAAAAATTCTAAGTACGGTTTCTTATAGAAGATAAAAAGTGAAACAATTCATCCTCATGATTTTTATTGATACAAACAAAATTGAAAGAGTTGTGGCATTTTCGAAATTCAAAAATATAGAAGAAAATGAAGATTTTTAGCCAAATTACGCATGATTAAAAAGAAAGTCAAAGAGCAAAAATATTTTGTTCTTGGGAGCCCGACAAGATAGTGAACACGACTTTTTGAATTTAAAAAAAAAAATCGAGAATTCCATTTTTGATCGCACAAAAAATAATGAACTCGATAACTTCCGAAAGAATGATCATATTCGATCGTGCTTTGGCACCCATTTTGAGGGACCAAAAATACAAGTCGAGTTCGTTAACCAGCTGTTTTAGATCCAAAATGGAAGAGGGGAAGCATTAGAAATTTTTTTTTGGATTTTTTTCCAAGACTCAAAAATTCTAAGTACGGTTCCTTATAGTAGGTAAAAAGTGAAACAATTTATCCGCATGATTTTTTTTGAATAAAATAAAATTGACAGAGTTGTGGTATTTTCAAAATTCAAAAATATAGAATAAAATGAGAATTTTTAGCCAAATTACGCAAAAGATTGAAAATGAAGTCAAAGAGAAAAAATGTTTCTTTTTGGGAGCCCTACGAGATCGTGAATACAATTTTTTGAATTTTCTCAAAAAATCAAAAATTCCAATTTTGATCGCTAAAAAAATAAGGAAAAATAACCTGTGAACTTGATAACTATCGGAAGAATTATCATATTCGATCGTGCTTTGGCACCCATTTTGAGGGACCAAAAATACAAGTGTCCTTCGTTAAACAGCTATTTTCGATCGAAAATAGAAGAGGGGGAGCATTTTGAACATTTTTTTGGATTTTTTTCTAAGATTCAAAAATTGTAAGTACTGTCCCTTATAGGAGGTAAAAAGCGAATGAAAAACAGAAAGATCCATTTTTTGGTCAAACTATGCAAGGTGCGAAAAAATTTTAACAACAAAAATTATTCATTTTCAAAAGACCTATAAATTTTATACACACAATTTTTTCATAAGGTGTGTAGTTTTTGATTAATATCGTGAAAAGATTTGTTTTCGTTTTAATCGCGATAATGCACTTACAAAAAAAAATTCCATCTTCAAGCCGGGCAATAAGAGACAGGAAGAAAAAAATTAAGAGAATACTTGTTCATCGTTCTTCAAGTTTTACATGAAATTTTTTTCAATAAGGTGTATATTTTTTGTTTTATTCATGATAACCCTTTTCAAATCATGTTAAATTCAATTTGCTAGCCAAATTATGCGAGATGTAAATATAAGTGGCGAGTATTGTAATGAGAATGTGTTCCTTAAGGCCGGTAGAGCCTTGAGTAAACTAAATATTTTTTAAAAAATTCATAAAAAATATTTCAAAAATCAATCATCTTCATAGAAGTAGAGGTTTTCAGCAGTTTTGCGAAATTTGCAAATCTGTGTATGCATTACATGCATTGTAAATTAAATCAAGCACGTAAGAAGCCGAGCGCGAAGCGCGTAGCGCGAGGTAAATACATTATATCTGAAATATAATTTTTTCAATAAAAATTGGTCCTTCTGAGTTAAAAATGTACCTACCTGGTTCAAAGTGTAACTGCTGTATACAAAAATTGTCTTTCTTGGTAAAAACTCATTTTGCACGTGTGTTCTCAATGGACATGTCTTTTTCAATAGAAATTTGTGTATTTTGTTGCAAATTCGTTTATTTGGTAGAACATTCTATTACTTTTTTAAAAAGGAATTTTTCAATTCTGATTGGGAATTGAACTTTTTCAGTGGAAGAGTCATTTCATTTTTCTAATAAATGTCTATTTCAATGAAAATTCAATCTTCTTGGTTAAAACTCAAAAATATTGTTGAGAAATCTTTTATTTGCATTGTTTGGTTTCTCTGGTTTCAAATCCAGCTATTTTGTTCAATATTTACTGTTCTTTCAAAATTAAAAATCAACTTTTTTCTTGAAAATTCAATAATTTTGTTAGAAATCATCTTCTTCGGTTAGGAATTCAAGTGTTTTGTGCTGTTTGGAAACGCAACTGTCCAGTTGAAACTTAATTTATTTCAGTTCGAAAATTAACATTTTTGTTGAAAATGTATTCTTTTGCTGTTAGATGCATTATTATAATTGGACATTTATCTTTCTGGTTTAGAGTTCAACTATTTATGGTTGAAAATGATTATTTTCGATTAATAATACAATTATATACTGCTGGTTTGAAAGGCATTTTTTAATGTTCGGTTTAGAAATAAAATTTATTGTTGAAGTTCTTCTTTTTTCTGGTCAAAGTTGATATCCAGGCTAAAAAATCCATCTCTTAGATCAAAATTTTCTTTTTTACAGTTGGAAATTTATCTTTTTTGGTGGGAATCCCAACTTGATTCAGTTGAAATCCCATATTTTACAGGTAAAAAATTTGTATTATTTGTTTGAAAACTGATTTATTTTGTTTGAGATTGCAAAATATTGATAGAAAATCATTTCATTCAGTAGGAAAGTGATTTTTTCGGTTAAAAACTCAATCTTTTCGTTGTTGTTTTTTTCCCATATTTATAATTCTAATTGGAAATTACTCTTTTTGCTCAAGAATCTGAGAATCATTCGTTGGAAGTTCATCCTTTTTATTTAAAAAATTTGTGCTACTTGTTTGACAACGTATGTCCCTAATTTGAAATTCAGAAAATTTTAAAAGAAAATCATTTAATTTGTTTAAAATGATTTCTTATCGGTGCAAACCTATAAACTTTCCTGCAAATTCGTCTGCGTGATAGAGAATTAATATTTTTCGTTGAAAATGCAACAATTTCTCAAGAAACTGATTTCCTTTGACTGGAAATTTGCCTTTTTTGTTAGAAATTGAATAATTTTTTGTTAAAAATCCAAATGTCGTTGATTCACCAGTCAGCTATTCCATTCGGGAATTTTCTAATCAATTCAGCAAGTTGATAACCGTCAACTTGAGGTTATAAAGTAAGTTTTGAGGTTATATGCGGGATTACTTTTGTGCTCTATTAGTTCGTGAAATTTCACTTTTTTCAGCAGGACTTTCACGGTAAGAACAAAATGTGAATCGGACACTCAATTCAGGGTAGCATTTAACTGCAACAGAAATTATGCATGGTAGTGTGAATGCTAACTGTAAACAAAGAAAATGTTTATGACTAATGTAGGGTAGAGAAATTCAAAACAAACCACAAAGAGATATTTTGAACCGCCCTACCAAGGGAAAGTAAACACTGATGGAATTCTATCTGCAACACAGTGTATACCAACGTTTTTACTGTGTTGTGTGGATTTTATCCCCTAAAATATTTATAGGATATGCAAGAAAATTACACGGATTGCAAAAATCATAATGTCAAAGACAATATAATATGATGAAACAATCTTCGCAGGAAATCATTCTTCCCGGTTTGAAATTCGAATGATCCTTTGGAAAGTTGTTTTTTGCTTGGACGTAATCTTCAGGCTAGAATATCCACCTCTTTGTTTGAGAATTTCTTTTTCACGCCTCACAGTGGTTCAAGATCCAAAAAAGCTGGCCAAAACCTCAAAATTTGAAGTTACCAGATGAGGTTAATGTTTATTTATACTTATGAAGGAGACATTAGAGCATTTTTTCGGGGAAGCACAAGTCACTTTATTCAAAACTGTCCTTGTGGCGAACAGTTGAACTTAACTCTTTGCCGAATTCACGCGCTTCAGTGTTTTTCTCGAGTTTCTAGCGTTCAGCAAAAAACGTTGTTGTTCTGTGAGTTCGTGCCAGAAATGGACGAGGTGACATGGAGGATATTCCTGAGGGAACGTATAATCGTTGCCCGATTCGGTATTTCCATTTCGAACAAGTAAATTTATGGTATCGAGTGTGAAATGTGCCCCTCCAAAATTTCTTCTTTTTCATAAAATTCAGGAATATACTTAGTGAATTCTTTTGTTGGATGCGATTGTGCGCGCCAGTGTTTTCCGTTTCGATCGCAAAAATTAACCAACTTTTTTAATCTTTTAAAGAAAGTTGCAGCGGGGTGCCGCCGTAGAAATGAATGCGTATTCCCCATAAAAATAAACGTTTTTGTCAATTTCCTTCAGAATTCTTAATGTTAGGTGAATCGAGTTCGAAATTCACCATTTCTCTTCACAATTAGTCACCGGATGCGAATAAAATATTACTTTCCAAATATCACCCCCATGAGTCTTTTTTATAGGGTCCCGGAAAACCCCCATGAGTGAAAAATTGGGTTTTTCGAGTTTTTGACGCTAATCATGATTTTTTGCGGTTTTTCCAACGCAGGTTGTTTCAAATACATGGAATACTACTTGATACTGATAATTGGATGATTAATAAAATTGTTGAAACAATTTATTATTGTTTTTAGCAACTTTCTCTTAGGAAAGGATTCGAAAGTTAATTTTTTTTCTGAATTCCTTGACTTATTCTTAGAGTTTTAGTTATAGCGAGGTAATAATCGAATCAAGTTCACAAAAATAATTGTTTGAACAATACGTTGATAATTAAAAAAATATTCTCTTAAAATAAAAAATACAAAGTTGCAATTTTTTCTGAAATCTTCAACTTTTCGTCCACTTTTCACTTGAAGTAAGTAACTATTTAACCTAATTAAACAAAAGTAATTGTTCAAACAAATTATTGTTGTTTATAGCTATCTTCGTCTAGATTAATACTACATAGTTGTGGTTTTTTCCTGCAATTCTCAAGTTTTATTCATTTTTCAATTAGAGTGGAGTGATTATTAATTCAAGTTAAAAAAATAAATGTTTGGACAATTTATCATCATTTATTATCATTATTGTTAATGACTATCTTATCTTAGATTAGTGCTAAAAGTTGCGGTTTTTTCTGAACTCTTAAGCTCTTTGTCCACTTCTCACTTAGTGAGGTAATAATTAAACATTTTTTCTTGAATAAGTGCTAGAAAGTTGTGGTTTTTTCTGAAATGTTTAACCTCGCTTTACCTTTTTAGCTGTGAGCAAGTAATAAATAAAGATCAGAGTGAATAATGTTTTGAACAATCTCCTTCTTTTTTGCAAATACATATTCCTGAAATAAAACAGAACTTATTTCCGTGGAAATCAATGAGAAATTTTGGAAAAATGTCCGCTATTTTGAGTCCGCCATTTCGAATTTTGAATTTTTAATATCAAATTTGAAATCAGCGACCCGAAAAACCCCTTTGTACTCATTTTCGTGGAAAACAATAGAAAATTCTGTAAAAATGTCCGCCATTTTGGGTCCGCCATTTTTATTTTCGAATTTTTAGTATCATTTATGAAGTCAGCGACCCAAAAATCATGATATAGACACTCAAGAAGTCATAAATAATAATTCTTTGAATTTTGGCCAGGAATTTCGGATCTTGTACCACTGTGCGCCTGCCAATTTATCTCTTTTGACAGGAAACGAATCTTATGGGTGAAAAGTTTATCTTTCTTGTTTGGAGATTCAACGAATTGATGAAAGTTGAATTTGTTCCTCCAAAAATAATTTTATATCCATCACAGATATTTGTCAATTCTAAGGAAAATGTTTAACCCAAAAAAGAAAAGGCTTCGGAAGAAAAATAATTCTTTTGAAACATTGTTTCTAGCTATTGTATTTGTTCACACTTGACATCACTCTTTTTGGAAATAATAGAAAATATCGTTGTTTCGAAATAAGGTTGGAAGATCCAATCTCAATTCCAGGTCTCGAGAGACACGCGCTTACCTAGACCCACATTACCCCTCCGGTAAGTGAAATTTCGACTGTTCCACAAGGGTGAAAGATCCAATAATCTCTGGCTTGGACCTATGCTCGTCTGCCTAATCCACTAGGGATATATTTACCCCTTCTTCCCAATCCTTTGATTCTCGCTGAGGAGCTATCTCAATACCACAAGGCTATAGCCTTGTATCTGGTCACGTCTTCGAATTATACCAATTCCATTCTATTTCTAAGGACTCCCGCAGGACAAGAAAACGTGAACGGACAAACATTTCCGTACATAGTAGTAAGGAAAGTATATTTTTCTTTATTGGCTAACCTTTAGTTCAGAAAACCGTAGTGGCAAGATGTTCTTTCGATGGATCCTAGATGCGATACGTCGAAATTGAACAAAAATTTTTTGCGGGGAAAAATACATTTTTTGCTTATATCAAACGATCATCAAGAAGTAGTGGGAGTAGGCAGCATCGGCCTTCAAAACAGGACTTTTGTTGCTTCTCAAGTTGTTGATAAGGTCAATTAAATTATCACCTTCCTATTCCTGAAACGCAGTTCCTCTCATCACCCAACCCCATAAACTCCATATATCCCATGTCCTCCTATAATTTCCCTTCCTACTTTTTTGCTCATTCTTCTCTGATTTCCCTCCATTCCCTCCCTATCTCTTTCCTCACTTCCTTGTATTCCTCATCACTTCTTATCAGGTCCTTTTATTTTCCTCATTTCCCTTTTTCTATTCGTGGGCGGACATGCGACCGAAACCATAAAGGCTCTGCCTGAAGCGACCAGGAACCTTAAATGATTAGTGAAGTTTCAATTTGTAGCTAGAAATTGAAACTTCAAATTTTGTTTTTTTTTGTAATTTCTTTGACTAAAAACGTTACTGTTCTAGTTGAATATTCATCAGTTCAATACTGTTTTGATGAGGATTCGTCGTTTTTAGTAGAAAAATAATTTTTTTCATGAGAGATTCAACAAGCTGGTTGAAAATTACCCTACCATAACTCTGTGACAACTGTTGCACAGTTGAGAGAGCACTCATTTGGATAACGGCAGGTCCTGAATTCGGATCCCAGCGGAGCAGGAAAGTCGGTCCTTCTTCCACCGATAGCTGTGCATAATTTGTTGCTTGAACGAATGTCCATTATGGTGGTTTCAAAACATTGTTTTTCGAATTTTCATGCAAAACGCCCGGAAATTTGTTCGATTCTAAAAAATAAACAGATTATTTTTTTTATTTTTTTTTTTTTTGAGAAGGAAAAAAATATTTAGAGGTAGCGCAAGCCTTTTGAAGTTTAACACATATTTCCCATACGAAAAAAAGACGTTTTTGTAAATTTTATTCATAATTCTCAATATTAGGTGGATCAAGTTCGAAATTCACCATTTCTCTTCACGATGAGTCACAGAATGCAAATAAAATATTACTTTTCATATATCACTCCCAAAAGTTTGTTGTATAGGGTCCCAAAAAATCCACAAAATACTACTTTATGCTGATAAGCAGATGTTTCTCTAAATTTTTTGAACAATTTTTTATTGTTTCTAGCAACTTTTTCTTGGAAAATGGTTAAAAAGTCAAGGTTCTTTCTAAAATTTTCAACCTTTTGTCCACTTTTCACCTAAAGTAAGTGATTTTTCAATTTAATTCAGAAAATAATTGTTTGAACAAACGATTATTGTTCAACGCTCCCTTCTCTTGGATAAGTGCTAAAAAGCTGCGTTTTTTTGTAAACTCTCAAGATTTTTGTCCACTTTTCACTTAGTGAGGTAATAATTAATGCGGGTTGAAGAACATGCTTATTTAAACAATTTATCATTGTTAATAACCATTTCCTCTAAGGTAAGTGCAACCTATATTTTCAGGTCGAAAATTCAACTCTTTGGTTGAAGGTTGAATTACTTTCTTAGAAATTCAATTTTTGCGTTGAAGATACATAATTTTAGTTTTCAATTCGAAATTTTACTGAATCAATTCAGCTTTTTTTATCTTCAATTTTTTTTTAACATTGAGAAAAGAACAAAAATAATTTACTTAAAACAGTACAATATTATTTAGAATATGATTCTCTCTAATGTTTATTTATAATTTGTTCACAACTAAAGAGGTGAAGCAAAGTTAAACATTTCAGAAAAAACTGCAACTATGTAGTATTGATCTAGAAGGAGATAGCAATAAACATAAAAATTTGTTTAAACAATTATTTTTCCTAAATTCAATAAAATAATTACTTACTTCAAGTAAAAAGTGGAAAAAAGTTGGAAATTTCAGAAAAAACAACAACTTTGTAGCATTATTCTAAGAGAATATGATTATAATTATTAAGAAGTTTGGTAAAAATTGGACGATTTTCACGCATTTCCGTCGGTAACTCAGAGCGGAAACTGCACGATTCTGTGGAGGATTTTTCGTGAGCCGCTGGACCGGAATACACTGAAATCGACAACTCGCGCATGTCGGATGATGAGATTTCCTCTTCATTTTTACTCTGTCTTATCAGATATAGGGAGTCGATGTTTTTGTTACGGTTCATAGTGCGGGAACTCCCTAAACGGCGCAGAATCAATGTGCCGCGATCCACACACGCAACGCACCAGCTGATTGTCATCTTTTTTAAAGTAAGGGTTATGTTTGCCGTACGAAAATGCGTAACTTTAATTGATTATAACCCCGCTTTAACTGAAACTTTGGGAATAGTTCTAAAAATTCAGAAAAAAACATTGACTTCCTAACCCTTTTCTATGCGAAAGTTGTTAAAAACAATAATAAATTGTTTGAACAATCTAAACAAACATCTAATTATCAGTATAAAGTAGAATTTCATGTCTTTAAAACAATCTTCCTTAAAAAAATGACAAAGAATCATAATTAAATGATGATGAACTTAGTTACATATTTCATTCTTTGGTTTTTTCAATTTAAAATAGAACTTTTGTATTCTGGGTTTGGAATTCATCTTTTTTTTGGCCAAACATTTATCTCCTTGGTTTGAAATTAATCTTTTTAGATAAAGGTCTACTCTTGTATCTAAGATTCATTTACTTCTTGATGTAAATGAAACTAGTCCATTTTGAGTTCAAATTTAAATTTCATAGCAGTCAATTCAACTTCTTGCTTGAAAATACTTTGATTTTATTATGAATTGGTCTCTCTTTGGAAATAATTATTTCGTTGTGGAAGATCGATCCTTCTCAGTTAGAAATTTATTTATTCTGGTTTTAATCTGTATTTATGAAGGAAAACGTAGTCTTCTTCGTTGAAAGTTTTTTTTCATGATGGAAATGTAGAAGCTAATTTTTTGAGTGTAAAGTTTTTGAGTGTAACTTTCCAGCAGAGAATTCACTTGTTTCTTCGGAAATCTTCCTTTTTCCGTTGGAAATGCAACTATCTTGTGGAAATTTTATCATTCGGTCGGTGTTTCATCATTTTAGCTGGATAATCACTCATCTGCTTTGAAATTTTCCTTTAACGGAAAATGTAACTATACCATTCGTGGATGAACGACAATCTTTTCGTTTCAAAACTCATCTCTATGTTGGTAATTTCGAAAGTTTGTTAAAAATTCATTTTTTAGTTCGAGATTCGTTATTATTGTAGAATAATAATTTATTTGGTTAAGAATAGAACTTCAGATTTGGTTTCAGCGACCCATGAAACATATAATATACATGGTCCGGTACTAAGCCCATCAATATACTTTTCATTTTAGGGTGTCTTCAAAGAATTTTTGAGGTTATGTCGAAAACCTGACGTGCTAGAGGTTTTTGGACTTCGGATCAGGATTCAACGACCCCAAAAACATATAGTCAACATGGTCTGACCTCGAGCTCCAAAAATCGATTTTTTTTTGTGTGGCTGTTATTATTCAATGTTACTTTGATCTTGAACCTTGTATTTCTTTCAATTTGTTTAATTTTTACATTCTCATTCTGAATGAGAAGGTATTGGTTTTATGTGAAAATTGACTTTCGCGGATTTGATGAAA
>WSXT02149283.1:0-10311 GCA_011762715.2 Neuroterus valhalla
GTCCTCACAAGTGAATCTAGGACGAAACGCCTGTGTCAAAAATGGCCATTCTGTGGTAACATCTATCCCATGATGAGGAGAGCGGTATGTTCTCGAAAAAATGGGGATTTCAATTTTGAAATCATTGTCCGAAAGAGCTGTTGGATTACACATAACAACAGTGTTTTTAATCCTTTTTCATGAATATTGAATTCTCGGACGTAAAAGCGCCTTAAACTTTAATGTAATATGAGCATGGTTCCCTCGCTTTTTCGAGCATTTTTTCAAGCAGCAAAGTAGGTCTTCATCGCCGTATCCAGTAGTGGGTTTATTTTACCTGCCTATGTCGGTAAAGTACATATTTACGGTGTATGCGTATTCGCATTCGTTATTTCGTCAATACAATGTGTGCCATGGCAACGTAGTTTTTTTCAATGCTACTAGGCTGGGAAATGAAAAATCTCAAAGAAGTTAAAAAAATGTTCAGATTGGTCAAGAATGCATGAGGGTCGTAAAAAAATCTTTAGATCCGGCGAAATTCGGAGGATTTCTGAGGATTTGAGCAATGAAAATTTCTTCAAACTAAAAAAAAATCGTTGGCCCTAACACTACTAGTCTATTCGCTGTCAAAATGCACAATACCCTATTCTCCTTTTGTGTCCTTATTTCATACCTTACGACCTTAGGTAATCAAGAAATGAACGAAATTGGAATTCTAATTTTTCATTGATACTAGGAAGATTTTTCAGATTAATTTTATTCATATTTCATCGATGATCGCTTGTAAAGATCTCTTATAGTATCACAAACATACACTTACCTAATATTTTATCAAATAAGACTTATATCAACACCAACGAGTATTCTATTCTAATTTTCTTTTCAGTAAATAATCATAATATACATAAAAAGGAGAATAATGATTTTTTCGTGATTCCGAATTTTTTTTTTTAGAACAAGGTTATGTTCGGAAATTTAGTCGTAACTTCAAAATCGCAAAAAGTCGGGTCAGATTTTTTTCAGAGAAAATAATTTGTGAGACTCATTCTCCAAAGAGTTAGCTCATACTTCTTGGAACATTTTTATATCTCAATTTAACGAGTTTATAACTTCCTTTATAATGGTATTTTCAAACTGCTAGTAATCCTACCAATGCGCAAAGAAATAGAAAAATTCTCTTTGAAATACAAATTGGGGTCCAAACACCTACAATGATAGTATATTGCAGGATTTTATTTTTGCACCTAATTTTTCGTACAAGTTCCGGTAATGTGCGTACGGAAATTCTTTATTTTTGAGATGGCATCAAGGTCGACTTCAACAGGAAAAAAAAGTAGGGTTTGATGAAAACTTTAACTATTCCTTTTTATAATGGTTTATTTATTGATTAAAATTGTAACACACATTTAAGGTGTTTATCATAAACTTTAGTTTTAGGCTTTTGACCACATTTTTAGAATTTTACCCCACTTCGCAGCATTATTTAGCAACATTAAAGGTGAACATTTATTTCTTCTGAGACTGCTGCTATTATAAATCATTTTCTAGATGTGATTTAGTAAAATATTAAGGAATATTTGTTGACCAAAGAAAAAGTAATTTATGTACGCTTATGGTACTCTTCAACTGTAGATGCGTTTCGAATGAAAATGAGTTTTCGAAATTCCAACTGCAAGAATGCCCAATATGAGAAAATGAAAGAATTCCAATTTTTCGGATCATTTTTTCGCAAATCAAATCAGTACCTTCATATTCAGTGCTTTTGTGATTTGAACCGTTTTGAATGAGAAACAAATGTATAAACTCCAATCAAGATACATAAAAAAAGTGTTTTTGTAATGAAAAATATATAATTATGTAATGATATCATAAATATTATATTATATTAATAAATTCATGATAAGTTCATCAATTCGAAAAAACCAAGTTTTACGACCACGGATGTTCGACCAACGCATTTTTAAATTAAATTTATTCGAAAAATTTCTAAAGTTTATGAACCAATTAATTATGCTGCTGGAAATGTCATTAAGTTTCTAATTAGAAATACTAAAATTGGAAAGGAAGCTGTTTCTACCGTTGACAAATGCTCGGAAAATTTTCCATGTACTTTTAGTGACTCTTTGGTGGTTCGGAACCCATCTTGAATTGTCATCAAGAGAGGCTGTGCACCTCCCAAATAAGAGATAAAAAGAAATAACTAACTTTATTTTGTTCACATAAAGATTTTCCTGATTGTAAAAGGCCGCACCATTTTTAATCATGGGTATTGATCAATGGGAAGATAATTTTTCGAATCGTTTTATCCACGACCAAGATTTTTGGAAGAGGCATGAATAACCATAGAAGCTCAAGACGGGGTTCCACCGTATTAACAAAAATCATCTTAGGAGATTTTTCTCCATTATCATACCACTTCCAGTCGAATTTCTCGCAATATAACAAAAAAGAAGTTGAATAATTGAATATGATAGAAAACACATAATCAATAAATAATTTGTATTCACAAAATGTTTTCTTTATGACAATATCAAAAAGGCCTCAAATAATGTTACTATATAAAACTTACGATTGGAAGATATCTCCTATTATTGACGAGTACGGGAAACGTCAAATAGAAAAAAGCACAATTTTTCGTCATATTCGTTGACTTATAAAAGAATTGAAATACTAAATCAAGGATGTCTCCACATTTTTCTGAAAAATAATGTTTGCTTTTTCTACAAATTTTCTTCGTCAAGGTCGGTCAAGATTTGTCGACTTAAAGTTATTTTGAACCAAAAAAGTCTCCTCTTTCATACGCAATTTTTGTTTGTTTTGTTTTTTTCTTGGTAATGAAAAATTTTGCTTTTCCTTGGTATTCTTCTTTCAAAAAAATGTATAAGAAATTCCAAGGGCTCGTGTTTTCTCTATTTTTTCGAATTGCCAAAGAAATTTAGTATGGTCTTTTATAATCAAAGAGCTGAATACAACGAGTTAGATCTAAATCCTAACCCAGGATGGAAATTCTTTTTAATTGTTGAGTGTTAATTGAAGATGTTCTCTTTTTCATTTTTAGTAATGTATGAAATCGCGTTACTCAATATTAGATATGTATTATATAAATGATTTTCAGGGGATATTTTTTTGTTCTAAGAATAGATACATTGCACCAGCTTTTTTCAACGATATTTGTCTTCAAACAACGTCAGGATTGTATAATTTTATAATGTTATGAATATACGTGAGTATGGTTAATGCCTCACGTGAACATATAAAAATAAACGAAATCGGTAAATGGGGAGGAGCTTTTGTTCAATACATGAACGTTTGCTACATATACAAATGAAAGCGCGGTGCTCATATCAAGCTTTGGTTTCTAGTCCCGATTTGTCCAGATTAAAACATTGAAAATTGCACAATTCTGAGAATTTAAAGGGATATTAATATCAATGGTTCAAATCTAATTAGCCAGACATTAATTTTATAAAATCTCCAATAATGATTATCATGGAATTAAATTCGAGATAAGATGAAATAAGTCATTGCGTCTTTATATTGCTGAGTGTAGCAAACATCAAACCTTGACACAAATATTTCAGCGCTTAAACAAATCATATACAGTTATAGTATCTAATCAAATGAAGTCGAATGAAATCATTTTACTGCTCTGGACTACAAAAATACGTTAAAATTTCATGTTCCTGATGACGCATTCTTTTTCGTGGAATACCCATACTAAACATCTCCACATGGGGCCGTATTTTGGAATTCACATGAGATCCCTACAGGCATCCACACACGGCCATATGGAATATGATGAAAACGTGCGTGAGAATTCATTTGAAAACTCATTTCGGAACATACATGGAAACCTGTATGTTCCCCATGTAGTTGCCCATGATTCCATATGAGTTTCATTTTCGGGACCCAATTTTTTGGTATGCCAAATATTAAGGTGAATTTATCACAAATTTCTCTTCACGTCCAGACATTTTTCTGAAGATTGAGGGTCGAGTATTTCCTCCTGTCAAACATTCTAAGTTTTAATTTCCTCCTCTAGCTATTCCTTGGCTGGTAAAATAGGAGAAGATCTTATTCCTTAGCCGACACACTGGGGTCGTTCCTGACCAGGTCTTATACTCTTCGAATTTCCGTCCCCTTCATGTTCGGAGAACCATTTTTTTTTTCACAAATTAAATTGAAAATTTTTCGCATCGCACTAATATTGTCTCAAAAAGGGGTAGTTAATGTACAACTGAGAATTTTGTTACGATGAAGAACAGCTTAGTTCACTCAGGATAGACGGTTATGTGGCTGGGGTCAGTAACGCCCCAGTGTGTCGGCTATGATTGATGCCAGAAGTGTGTCGGCTAAGGGTTAAACCAAGAGTTAAATACTGGTATCTTCGAAAATCAAAAAGGTAATGGAAAAAAATTAAAACCCTGCATAATATGCCGGAACATAAACATGAAACCAGACTTCAGTTACGCTTTTTGATGTGTACGTACAAGAAATGTTTTTAAGAACGTTCTATTTACTTCCTCAAATTTTGTGCGCATTATTATAGGTAATGAACCATCTCGAAAATATTATCTCTACACACGTTTTCTTATTTTTACTAGTGCTGTAAACTAAAAATCCTCAAGGAAGAGAGAAAAAAACCTTCAAATAAATGA
The DNA here is from genome assembly GCA_011762715.2 of Neuroterus valhalla. NCBI lineage: Eukaryota > Metazoa > Arthropoda > Insecta > Hymenoptera > Cynipidae > Neuroterus > Neuroterus valhalla. Next base: position 4,638 of record WSXT02149283.1, read on the forward strand.
AAGGGCTTTTTGCATCGGTCTTCCCTACAAGAATGTTTGCTCATACAAAATCTGCTAGTGTTACCTTCATACTGCAAACACAGTATATGCTTCGGTTGACAAAATTCAATCACGCGATCCCATAAAGACTGAAAAATATTCAATGTCACTATTTACAAAAGATCACGAAGTTTCATCCAAATTTAAGTTTACAAATGTCACAGTATAGGAAAAAACACAGTGCAATTTTTTGGCGCTGCAGCAAAAACTTCTGATTCCAGTGTGTAAAAGCTCGTTAAGGGGGATAGTCCTCTCACCTCTCTTGAGGATCTCTAGAAGTGTCAAGTGTTAAAGAAAACTGTAAGTATAGATAGAATATCTACTGATTTATCTCCAAATCATCATGAAACATCTTCAAGGTATACTAAATTTCTGTTTATTAAGCTGGCTTTTCGAGATTCTTTGTTATAAAAAATTATGCACATTTTGATTTATTTCTCCTTTAACCTTAATTCATTTTCATTGATATTTATCATCAAAAGTTAAAACGTTAGAATATTTCAATTTTTGGTCTTGATCCTGACGACGCAAGTATCAACAAAAGGTTTGTTACATTATTCGATGCAAATCATTTTATTAGCATCGAAAGAACATTGAATGGTTGATGACCGAAATTTGTTAACATTACAGAATTCGATCATTTTTCTGGGTGCTGATACATTGGAACTGACCAAAGGGTTGAAAGCGAGGGCTGACACAACTGCGGAGAGATTATTTCAAAAAGTTGAAAGTCAAACTTCAGGATCTTAGAAATGATGGTAACACTTACAAAACTATCAGGCTGTTCAATGGGTTTCCCAAAATCGTTGATATCCAATCCCCAAAACCAAGAAAAAACTGATAAACAGGAAACCAGGAGTCAGCACGCAGTCGTCTTCTTTTCAATTTATTACCAGAACGTACGAGGTCTTAGGCGGGAGCTGCCGGATCTAAGAACATCATTGTTAACATCGTCGACACGCTGTGACATCATCATTCCAACAGAAACATGGCTGCATCAATGTATTAATGATGCCAAACTTGGTCTTCAAGGCTATCACATTTACAGGAAGGATAGATCTTCAAACACAAATATCTTTGAAAAGGAGGCGGTGTTCTGATTGTCGTGAGTAAAAAATTAGCCAGTAATGAAATATTAATTCCAAGAAACTCTTTAAACAAATCTTTGTTAAAATTATACTTGCTCATACTGATTATATAATTGGCTCTGAATACTTTACCCCTGCTCCTCCAATCGAAAATTACAATAAACAAATTGCTTCCTTAAATGATGTGTCACGGCAGTTTCCACTCGCGAAACTCTTCCTTACAGGCGATTACAACCTTCCTGGTGTTTCCTTGTGTACTAATGATACATACGTATCAATGGTGAGGGGGTATTCAGTCAGAGGAACAATAAGATGCGGCCGAAACTATATCTAACAACTATGCATTTTCAAATCTCAGTCAACTCAATGGCATTGAAAATAGACAAGGCAAATTCTTAGACTTAATTTTCTCAAATATTAGTTTTATAGATTGTTGAAGAAATAACTGCGAACTGGCGTGGGCCAGCGAGGGAAGGACGCTGCTCAGACAAAAAATCAGGCAAACAGAATATCACCTTCCAAACACAAGACAAGAGGCTCTCATGCCTCATCAGAACCAAAAAATGGTGGAGGTCGTCCCGAAATATTCGAACAGATGTAGCCTCCGGAAGCTACGATCACGATAGCTCTCCCAGAACCATAGATCCCGACGCAACCGAAGGGAATACGGCATCCGACTCGTCGCCTCCACAACACCGGAGATGATCGAGTCGGAAAATCAATGCATGAGAAAGGAAAGCACGTATGCACCTATTAGAAGATAGCAGTGCTCACCGGGCTCTCCCAATGCCAGGAGACCCCACTCACCGACACCCTTGAAGACGCCCCAAAAAGCTGTGGAGCTCCAATTCTCAGCCGCCCATCTCCGAACGCTGATAAAGAGCCACGCTGCAGGTCGGAGGCAGAACCAATACAGACTGCAGGAAGGAAGCGAGCACCTGCCCTGTATAGGAAAGCGTGCGAACGCTTGCTTCCCCACTCCTGACACATGATACAGGGAAAACTCAAAACTAGAGGGAACCAGTGAGGGACACAAAACTCCGCGAAACCGCAGCTGCAAGTCAAATCCAAACTCGACCGTTACGAAAGCCAGCAGCAGATAAATCATTAACATATATGCTCAAAAGTCAGTGGATACTTTGATTAAATGTGAAGCATTTCACCCACCCTTGGAATTTGAAATCCCTTTGCTCGATGGATTCATTTCATTAATCATTTTCATTTCCAGCCAAACAATAAGAGACAAGAAAAAATATTGAAAAGAAAAATTGTTCATCTGGAATAGGTCTACAAGTTTCACATGAAATGTTTTCCAATAAGACTCATCTATTTTGTTTTAATCATGAAAACGCTTCTCAAACAATGAAAAATTCAATTTTCTAGCAAAACTATGCGAGATGTAGATATCGGAGACGTAATTCCTTCAGGGTGATTGAGCGGAACGTTTTTAATTTTGGCAATAAACCAAATATAGAGGCTAGCACGCCAAGAACGTATCACAGGGTGATCTCAATTCTCTAGACCTATTTATCAGTTATATGAAGACTCATGGGTATTTTCTCAAACAAATCGTATTGGTAATGGAATATTTGTTTATACTCTTTCCCTGTGATGGGTTTGAGAGTCTCTGCATAACCTTCTCTCTATTCCTCTGCACACCTCACAACTAACTCTGGGGTGAGGCGGACCTACAGTTTAATGTGGGTTCCGAACCACCAAGGGTTACAGCTAATTAATACTTAGAAAACCTACAGAACTCTAGAGGTACCGGATCCACGACTCTTTGTGGCACGCTGAAGCTCATGGACGTAAGAATTAACGGGATGGAGCACAAAGTCCCATCTTAGGCGAGCGGGTTGACTTAATAGATCGGGAGAGGTGAGGTATCCCCATTCTCTTGGAGGGCGCCTTGATGACTCCGGATTGGCGCTGACTCACTTGGCTCACTGGACACGCTTAGAGAACTCCAAGGAAGTGGGGAAAGCATGCGTAGTGTGCGTCGTTCCCCTTACTTACGCGTTGCCAGACCCCGCAGGTTTGTGCTCCGTCCCGTTAATTTCTATGTCCATGCTGAAGCTCCTCCAGAGTGCGAGGCGAGAATCGAACCCACAACCAGACAGCGTGGGTCCGACGCTCATGCCTTAGCCCCCACGACCAACTGACCACTCCAAATCATATTGGTAATGGAACTTTGCGGGATCTAAATCTTTGGAATATTACTACTTTAAGGAGATGACTCTGAAAAAAGGCTTACGGGATCTTTGGTTTTAAAGGAAGACAGTGTCATTGTAATTTAGGCTACAGAGAAGTACCATTTTCATTCCTAAGTTGTAATTCAAATAAATTTTAGCTTTGTGGACTGGGTGAGTCACAGCTACAAATATATTCAGCACCATATTTCAGCAGTGTCTATTATCCTATAAATAGTCAAAACATCAGAAGTCATAAACACACAAAAGATTAAGGAAGAATCGAAGGTCGCCCAAGGCAAAAAAAAAACAATGAAAAAAAGGAACAATTTGTAAAGAATGGAAGGCTACCCGGAGCTGGAAAAAGGAGAGACTCACAGTTAAGAAAGAAAAATATGCAATCTATAACAAATCAAACGAGAGACAAAGAATCCACAGAGATCGAACTGCCTTGCGAAGCTCGAAAAATAAAATACAAAGAATTTATAGAAAATAAAAGGCTACCCAAAGAAGAAAAAATAAAATAAAACAGTTTGGAGAAAAAGGAAGGCGATCCATGTCAAAGAAGATAGAAAACAAAGAATACAGTGGGATAGTAAGACTAGTGGAATAGAGAGAAGACGAAGAAATTATAGAGAATCAACACTATCCAGAGCAGTAAAAAGAGACGGCGTATAGTTTAGAGAAAAGGAGAGGCTACTCAAAGAAGAAAAAAGAGAGGACAAAGAAGTTATTGGTCAAGAAAGACTATCCAAAACCAGAAGAAGAAAGGATCCATATTCTCAAGAAAGTGAAAAGAAGAAGCAGTAAGAAGCAAACAGACAAAAATATGGAAATACTGAATGAGGAAACGCGGAAGAAGGAAAATCTAGAAGTCAGAACGACATCTACGGTTAAATGATTTATTTCGCTTCAGGAGAACTTACAAAAAAAACTTGCGAAGTAAAATAGATCCTGCGTCGATTGCAAAATTAAAACTCATTAAAGGGTGGAGATTAGAACCAAGTTATGTTCGTGTATTCTAACGAGTACGGAAGGTCATCAAAAATTAGCTTCTGATATTTCTTCGACAAAAAATAATGAACAAGCAAAAAAATATTTTCTTTCATACGAAATATAGGAAGCCCAACCTATGTTTACGTTATCAGCTACTGAAAAATGTTGGCTAGATTTGGTGCAAATGTTGGCAAAGCTTCTTGATAACAAGGAACTAACCTTGGAAGAAGCATTGAACTTTTATGGCAATACGAAAATGGACTAAATACAACGAGATTCGTTCCTGAATGCTTTATATTTCGATTCTGAATTTGAAGCTATGTAAAATTATTCGGGAGCAAAAGTAGATCCATTAAGGCAATATTATTTTGAGGACCATTGCTAGCGAATGGAATTGCAATGAAGGGGCACTCCTCATAAGTATTGTTTTCTTCGTCCAAATGATGCACCTACCTTTGGAGATAACGGTTCAGAATTACGCCAAGCCTGTTTCGAATTTATTCAGAAATCCATAAGCTGTGAATATATTGAGGATAATATTTTTATACCTGTGCAACAAAATAAACATATGCATAATCCAATAAGGGGGAAAAAATCCAATGAAATGTTGATTTGATAGTTTAATTCCAATCAGGCCGAAAACCACGATACACGAGCTTTGAGAATATGCATAGATGATGAAACAGTCAAAATATGGAAAGAATATTCCAAATGAAATTGAAAAATCAATGCACTATTTTTATAAGAAGCAATCTGAATTTGCAGAGTTTGATAGAATTATGAAAAAAATTGTATTTAACGAAAGATAAGTAAATGTAAGCCGTTCGTAATTCACTGAAAGGAACGCGAAACAACCAAAGTTGGAATAAATTGTTTTAAGTTGGAAATATTGAAATTTTTCGAGGCCAACATATGGACATTCAATCTGTTTCGAATCCACATGTCATGTGCCACGATTAAAAGGAACTAATGGTCTGAAGTCTGAACGATAAATAATGATTTCACAGAGCGAGGGATAAAAGTCAAGCCTTTTCGGTAGGGAAAGGTGACGCCCGAAAATCTGCCCCACCACTTACGACTATACTCTCATTTGTAATGTCGCACGGAAAGGAAAAAAGCGCGTGAGTTTTTGGTCGTGAGTGGTGGGAGGTGTTTTCGGTGGTCTAAAGTCTCACTACGAGAACCTCTATTTACGGCCGAATGAATCACAATGAAGGGCCAGTGAAATCCTCGTATGTCTCAAGGACACGAAGCGACCCAAGTATGGCTGCTCTTTGCATCTATCCAGAGGTGGGTAAAGCTGGCAGTACCACTTTATCCAAAAAATTTCTACCCTATGCCAGAATTAAGGGCTCATTGAGG
>WSXT02149294.1:0-10311 GCA_011762715.2 Neuroterus valhalla
ATATAATAAAACATTGGTTTTACAATCACCACAGGGTCCACCTGGGAGCAACCTTCAGTCAGGGAAAATAATACAAGCTCCCAGTTGAGCCGCAGTGAAATACACCTATGGCCACGTCTCACGACCGTGAGATGAGTGCTGCAGGCTGCTTTGCACCGAGGAGTGGTGTCATAAACGGTGTCTAGGATACCGCGTCATCTACTAGAGCAGGGATGTCCAACGCGTGAGCAACGGTGTAAATTACTGTTACTCGTCAATCCCCTCTGTTACCACCTTGAATGCGTTCATGCGGTGAGCGCGATGTGGAAAGGGGAAACGAGAAGAGAATTCTCGAAGAACCGCTCGGAGCAGGGGAAGAAAGGAGCAGCGCGCCAGCCTTGCGTTGGACACCCCTGTCCTAGAGTATACGCTCCTAGAGCTGACCTTTCCTAGCCACTTATGGGAGCAACTGTAGAAACTCAAACGCAGTTGTAAATGCGGTTCAAAATTATCAACCGTGCAAAACACTCGACAATGATTCGGCAAATATTGCCGATCGTTGTAAGAAATAGAGGTGCTGAATTAGATGAAATACGATGACGAACCGGCGAGACAATCGATGTGCTTTATGGATGGATACACTTAAATTGACCTGATTAATCGCTACGATGACAGTGCTGCCCTAATCGCAGAGGTTTGATGGCGGGCCTGTACAATCTGTGGTGCCAGAAACACCCAGAGCTCTCGCACCTTTCACAGCAAGTATCAAGAAGCCGTGCTGTAAACCTTTCGCGAACAAGAGATGCACGTGGAACGCTTTCTCAGCCACTACAAGCAGGACCGACGGAACAGCTCACGCCCGAGTAAGGAAAAATTGGGACCCCCCTTTGAAAAAAAAAGCTCATCACTCGATGATTTTTTGAGTCGGGGGACTGCCCTACTCACACCACTGCTTTCGCTGGCCCTGACTACTAGAACGAGCTGCAGCTGGAAATCAGAAAGCGACATTAGGACAAGCTACTCGAACCTTATGCTGCAAACCACAAACACAATCTGTCGATGGCCTGGATTGATTACCAGGAAGCTTCTGATTCAACTTCTCATAGACTTATCATCTGTCTGCTGAAAAGCTTGAAGGTTCATTCACATATAGTAGGATGCATAGAGATTAATGCTCCTTCGGGATACCAGATTTACTTTTGCTCCTGAACAACATCTTTTGTAAACCAACAGCGTAACTTTCCAGAGAGGTGTCTATACGTGTGACGCAATGAGCCCTCTTCTCTTCTGCTTCACACTATTGCCACTATCTTTTGCACGCCGCGCTTCTCATGGGTACCTCTGTGGTGCGCAAGATAACCCATATGAAGAAGAGCTTGCACATCAACTCGTCCGTTCCGCGCTTATACATCGCACACCGTAAAGGCGGACGCGGATTTCTCAATCTTCAATGTCTGTACAACCGAATTACCCTATGTACTGCTCATATCATCGCGAACGATAGAGATCCGCTTCTGGCAATGGCAATTACTCTATCAAGATGCCTCACTTCTCAAAGCACAGTTGAAGGAAGCGGAGGCCAAAAACTTCCTGAAACAACATGAAGACAATGTGATGCACGGAAATTTTTACAAAATTGTAAGAGATCAATCCTCGTCACATGAATCAACGTCTGCTTTCCTCAAATCATCTGGTCTCGATTCAGGAACAGAGAGTTTCCTTTTCTTGTGTCAGGACGGTGTGATTTCCACCTTATCATACCGTAGAAGCATATTGTATCAAGAGGTTTCCAGCAATAGGGTGTTTCTCAAACTCGCTGAACACCCATGGCATATATTATCGAATTGCCCTATTCACGCAGGAACGACGTATTTGTACAGACACAATGCTGCGTTAAAAGTATTTTGGCACCATCTTTGTCGCTCTTATGGCGTTGGCCGCGAACCTGCCCTGCCGAACGCTCCAAGGGGGATAGAGTGTATTGTTGAGAACTAGAAGTTCCGAACCTACTGGAACTACGATTTCTCGACAATAGCCTCTATCCAACACACAAAACCCGATATTGTGCTCCTTGGCAAACATGCCAGAACTATGTTCGTGATCGGATTCTTGGCTCCGGCCGACCACAACATCATAGGCAAGAAATATATATATATAGAGAGAGAGAGAGAGAGAGAGATCTATAAACTTCGTTTTGCAAAGGAGGGGGTCCACCACTGCTTGTTGTAAATTCATTTGTTTGGTTGAAAATTCATCTTTCTTAGTTGAAAGTTATCTTTATTGTTGCAAATTAATTTTTTTAGAGAAAAAATGAACCTTTTTGTAAGGAGTCTTACTCTTCGAGTTGAATGTTCGGCCGTCTCAAACGTTATCTTTTTTTGTTGCTCAAAAATGCAAAGGTTTTTGGTTGCATTTTGACTATTCTTGTTCGAAAATTCTACCATTTGGTTGCAAACGCATCTTTGTGAGTGGAAAATTCGAATATTCATTGAGGCAATTCATTCAATTTTTTTTTCAAATTCGTTCTTAGGTTCAAGAGAATTGTGAATTCTAAAGTTTTGATATTTCAAATTATTTTTGTCAATGAAGGGTTGGGTAGAGGTGGGGGTAAAAATAACCCAAAGTAGGTAACATAGTTTATTGACGGCGCCTTGGTGGATGAAGTTTTAATGAAGGAGTGCGTTTAATGAATTGAATGAACCTGAAAGCTTCTCGATGCAAATTGAAATCGAGTGGCTGGAATTCTAGCGGGGGTTTTGAAAGGGACTGTTTACGCCTCTCGACAAATAAGGGGAAGTCATTACCTCGTGGGTGGAAAGAGTAATTAACTTGCTCTTTCTCTCTATCTCTCTCTCTTCATTCTTCATGCAAAGCTTCTTTTTTTTAGGTTCAGGTTTTGCCTTCTACCTTCTAGACTTCTAGAGGATTCAAGCGTCAGGACTTCAAGAGACTTACTTAGACTTTCATGGGGTCGTGTCTTCATTATTCAGACTAATCTCTTTTGCTTTGAACAGCTACTGATCTTGAAGAGTTAACTCTCTTTGAATGATCACCTCATTTATTGTAGTAATTTATCAAGATTTTTCATAGAACCGATATGGAAATATATTGCTGATGATCGATGCTGTGACTGAGATTCGTATTTATTAAATTGATGTAAATTTACTGGAGAATAATTATTATAGTAAAAATTTTGTCGTAAATTTGTCCTCTTGCTTTTGAAGTTATACATTTTAATAGAAAAGTTTTTTAGATCAAATTCATCATTCGATTATTCGGTTGGAAATCAGGCTTTTGTTCGTTTGGATATGAATTGATATTTTTTGTTTGAAAAGTAAAACTTGGTTTGATGTGGAACTTTTTTCATTCTTTTGGAGAATTCCACTATTAGTTTGAAAAATAATTTTATCGTAGGAAATTTGTTTTGCCCCAAAAATTTCATTTTCCCAGGACATCAATCTTTGTGGTAGACAATTTTGTTTTTTCTTTGGTTCAAAATAGAACCATTTTCAAGAAAATTTATCTTTTTTAGTCGAAAGATGAACCACTCCCTCAAGTTCAACTGTTTTTGATTGAAAATAGACAAATTCGACGGTTCAAATATGAACGACTTAATTTTTTTCTTGAAAATTCAACTCTTTTGGTTAGATTTCACTATTTTTATTTCTAAATGTAATATTTCTCCGGTTGTAATATAAAGTATTATATTTCTCGTTGGAAATTGATATCTCTTGATTGAAACTTCGGATTTTCGGAGGAAATAGAATTATTTCATTAGGACTTCTATTATTTTCTTTGGAGGTCATCTTTTTGTCGAAAATAACTTGCTTTGGTGAGAATTCGTTTTTTCAATATAAAATGATCCTTTTCAATTAGAAATGAACTGTTTGGTTTTGAATTTGTTACTGTTTGTTATAACCACATATTTTTTGGTTAAAAGTTCTGGGTTTCAAACTTATTTTCCGACCAGTTGGTTCGAGATTCATCTTTGAAGGTTCAAAATTCTGCTGTTTTCAAATTTAAATTTCAAATCTTGTTGGGTTCTATTATCATCTATTATACATTCTGTTACAAATTCATCTTTCTTGGTTGAAAGATAAACTACTTGTCGCAAAGTCGAACTAATTTTCGAAAAATTCATTTTATTAGTTAGAACCACATCCTTTTCGATTCGGGATTCTACTATTTGGACGAAAATTAATTTTGTTGTTGAAAAATAAAATTCAAGTTGAAAACCAAACTGTTCAGTAGATAATTTGTCTTTTCAGCTATAAAATTCAACAATTGTCTTCAAAATTCGTCTTCCTATAGAAAATTATTCTCTTTGACAAAGAATTCGTTTCTTTCTTGTTAGAAATTTAGTTGTTTGCCTGTATATTCATCCTTCTCAGTTCAAGATAAACCAATTTATTTATTTCAACTGTTATTGATTTTAATTTTACGTTTGGAATATTTACGACTCCCTTTCAGTTGGGAATCAAAAATTTTTCATTTGAAATTCATCTCTTTTGTTGAAAATTGAATCATTTTGCTGTAAATGCACGTATTTTGTTCGAATAAAAATTCAACTGTTTGGTTGCAAATTCGATTCAAAAGAATAAAATTTTTTGAAGGAAATTCGCTTTCTTTTGCTCTAAATTCAAACTATTTTACCTTCAAGTTTGGGTCGTGACTACGTATCCCGAAATTTTGGTACAAATATACCGATTTTCGGTACAAATTTTAGGTAATGGAAAAAGGGATATATGTACCGGCTTTCCGTACAAATAGCTGGATTTTCTTGGTGCACATAGTCGCTCCCGAACTCAAGTGAGCAAAACTTTTCAAAAACGTTGTAAAATTTTTTTCAAAACGTTTGACCAATAAAATTTTTAGTTACTACATATTCAATACGTATTTGAAACGATTCAAAAATGTTTGGATAACGGTTAAAAGGAATTTGGCAAACGTTCGGAAGAAGTTCGTGAAAAGTTTGAGAAGTAAAGTTTTAAACGACCGAAATAATACGGTCATAATTATTACGACCGTATTCCAAATGTTTTGTTAAAGTTTGACCAACTAATTTATCCAATAGATGGCGTCATCTTTCTCGCAAGTGGCAGGAAACTATGGTGATTAGTATACCATGTATACGACATTTTAATATATTTTGATAAGAAAAGACACAGAAACGTTATCTTTAGAAATTAGAGTATGGTCTAAATACCATTAAAAGTATATGAGCTACTATGAGAAATTTTCAATTTGTGAACATACGTTCTCCAAACCTTTTTAAAACGCTTCCGAAACGTTTGACAAACGTTCGATAAATGTATTGCAAATGTTTTAGAGACATTTGGAAATTTAATCTGCTCAAATTTTGGTTGGTCTAACGTTGACCAAACGTTCTCGAGACGTGTATAAAAACTTTTGTTCAGTCAAAGTATCGAAAATGTAAGGAAGTATCCGGCGTTATGGAAACGTTCTGAAAACGTATTTTTCACAAAAATTTAAAATCGTTTCAGCGTTCGCAGAAAACGTTTTCAAAACGTTTGCAAGACGTTCGGTGCTACCCGGGCTTTCTAAAATTTTATCCTATTAACCGGGAGATGGACTAATTTGTTGGATTTGATTGTTTTTTACTCCTTTACCAGCTGTTTTGAACCAACGTTTATGGCTTTATCTTTAGAAATAAAATACTCAAAAATCAAGACTTCCATTTTCCAATCAACCTGTGAGAGATATGGAAAAAATCTATTTCCCAAAAGTTGCTCATTCAAAAAGGTTTCCATTCTTTTATGATGTTTCGACAAGACACGAGGTGCTTGTTTCATTTTCAAAAATAATATAAAAATTAAAAATTCCATTTTGTGGCCAAACAGTACGAGATAGGAAAAAATGTTCGCCAACTAAATTATTAATTCCAGATAGATCTAAAAATTTTGACATTTATAAAAACAGGACTATTTGAATTTATTCGGTTTCAAGACAAATGCTCATAGTCAATTGTAAAATCAAACAGGCCCAGATCAAGTTAAGTGAAATAATATCAAGAATGTACGCTACCTACAGCAAATCTCAGAATTCCATAATCTTTATAATTATTCATAAAATTGACAAAAAATATATCTATGAATAATTGCTGCGTATTTTGAAGGAGGCTTGTAAGTGTACTTTAGAAAAAAAATTTAGTATGGAATCGCTCATTTATCAAGGCCTCATTTAATTCTTTGAAGATTATCTACGATTCTATTCGGATAAGTTTTGTTGAGAAAATTGATGTGCAAATCATATTCATTGTTATTGTTATAAGCAATGAAGGTAAAAATTTCAATAAGCGCTATCCAAATATAAGGAATATAAGAAGAGCATCCTTCCGAGGATTAAATTAGGTCTTTATCTTCAAGATTGAATAAGAATTGTAACTTTTTTGAAACTAGAAAGCAAAAACTAAGACACTGGATAAATTCTGATAAATTAACAATTTCAACCTGAATCATTCTTTTCAGACGCCCATTTAGAAGACCCCTTCATAATTCGGAGCAATTATTCATGGATATATTTCGGTCAATTTTATAAATCATTATACAGATTATCAAATTCGTGGATTGATTGTCCAAATTAAACCGAGTGCGAAGCACGATACACGCGATGAGAATTGATTTGCGAAAGCCGGAGTTGTTATAACAAAGAGTAATTCACAATTTTGAAATTCCAGAAACCAACGTTTTGTTTTTCATTTTCAAAAGATCTATACATAAATGTATTGGAGTACGAAAACTGAGCGCGAAGCGTGAGATTCGCTAGACGCGCGCTCAAACTTGCAAGCGGAGCGCGCAGCGCGCGACGAAAATGTGCCCCCGCAGCAGGCAGTTTCTTTTTTCTATAGAAATACTTATCCCGGTTCAAGTATCTTTTTGGCGAAAAATAGTTTATTTGTTAAAAGCTTCTTATCATATGTATAAAATCGTTCGAAAAGGGGATTGGAGTGCTCGTAGTTGTGACGTCACACTAGGGGGTTCAAGCTAGTTTGAGTTTTGTTTGTAATCTGTAACCATGAGAGGAGGGGGGGGGGGGAGGAGGAGAAGTTTTCTTTTTTTCAATAGTGTCCAGAATTTATTTTCCTAAGTGAGAACTATACATAAAAAAACAATGCTTCTATGGAACAATAACAAATGGAGACTAACGTTCTGTTTATTATAGATTCTACTGAAATTAGCCATAAAAGCTGGGAAGGAAACGTTCAATGATAACCAGAAATGTCCGAATTGATTCGTTCGAATTTTAAGTTTCATAACGGTGACAGACGGATGCGAACAGCAGCGACGTAATTCGAGAACAGTGGACAAAACAGCAATTTCGTCCGTTTATTGTCGCGGTCATTGAAGCGCTCCGCAAACAAAAGAAAAGCACACGCATGCCTGAAATTATGACCCACCCAATTTTCCAGCTTTTAAACTACAAAATGTTTCAACCAGTGGTCAGTCGTCGACCTTTGTCAGTTTGTCCCGCGGTTTAATGTGATTTAATTTGCAAAACATCGTCGAAGCATTTACAACCCTCCCCTGATGACTTAAGTTTCAACCCCAATTGTAACTTCCAAGTGCCTCAGGACAGAGATACGTTCATCCATTGTGGTCAGTTGGACTGTAGAGCCGCTGGATATTTGCAATTTGACGATACTTATTATATAAAATTCGATTTGAGCTTTGATCTTCAATTCTGCAATTTATCAAAATACTAAATTCAACTTCTTTTGCTGGTGATTTTGAAAATAATGATGCACAGTAAAAGAACACCTCTAGTGATAATCGATTCAACAAGATTCAGAAAGATTGAGGGTGATTAAAAGTTGTGAATCGTAAAAAACTGTTGCTGAAGTCTTTTTTTCGTAGAACACATGGGACGCACGTGGGTATATGTTAGAAAGAAAAGTTTTAAAAATCTGATTCGTTTAAACCTCGGTTCAAACAGAGATTGGATTCTCGTTTAAATGTAATTGATTCTTGCTTGCAGTTATTATCGCAAACTTATAATTAATAATAATAGATTGGTAGTATGCACATGACATCAAAGCGCCCTCTGCTACCGAACTGTCAATTCGGCCATGTTTGTACAGCAGCCGGTCTTGTTCTGTACAAGAAGTGACTGTGTTTCTCAATTTTCTTATATTAATTTTGCAATTTTTCGTTTCCGAGATGGTTATTTTTGCCGTATTTGCCTTCTTTGAGCAATTATCGAAGAATTCAGGAGTTCGTTTCTTTAGTATTGGCAAAGACAGCATCCACCGCGGGCGGAGAGGCGCTGCTGTATCAAAACAAAATATGGCTGCAATGGGATTCGGCTTGCATATGGTTAGCATTAGCCTTTGCGAGTATCGTTTCCCTGTCTATGGTTCAAGAAGAATTTCATTTTCAAGCTTTTATTTTAACCTAATAAACTTCTTATGTACTTCCAACTGATTAATCTAACACAAAAATATTTATAATCGCGTTACCTGAGTGCAACTTGCATCTTAACAATGCTACGTGTATCCCATAGGCAGCCATGTTGGTTAGTTCGCTAGATGGCCTTCAGATTTCGCATTGCAACTTTGAATTCCGAATACCGGCTATTTCAAGAAATCAGTGCAGTAAAACTGGAATCACCTACCCGGCAACGAGCGCTTTGGATTAATCGCAATACTTCGCAGGAAGAAGTCGTAAAACATTATTCTATAGTTTGCAGTAAACATTTTTGTTGTGACAGGTAAAAATTATGACCATTTCCTTGTGTGTTTACCCTTGTAGAGCTTTGAACACAGGGTCGAGGGGTCGTTCGAACCCACGAAAAAATAAATGCATTTTTTTTTTTTGAAAAAAAATTCTTTAGAGGTACCGCAAGCCCCGTGAAGTTTAACACGTATTTCCTATAATAAAAAAGACGTTTTTGTAAATTTTATCCAGAAATCTCAATATTAGATGAATCGAGGTCAAAATTCTCCATTTCTCTTCACAATTGATTACAGAATGCGAATAAAATATTACTTCTCAAATATCACCCCCATAAGTCTGTTTTATAGGGTCCCAAAAACACCCATAAGTGAAAAAATGGGTTCTTCGAGTTCATGGCCCTAATTATGATTTTTTTCCTTTTTTTTAAGGCAAATTGTTTCGAATTCATGGAATACTACTTTATACTGATAATTATAGATGTTTATTCAAATTGTTAAAATAATTTGTTATTGTTTTTAGCAACTTTCTCTTAGAAAAGGGTTAGAAAGTCAAGGTTTTTTCTGAATTTTTCAACTTATTTTCAACGTTTCAGTTAGAGTGAGGTAATAATCAATTGAAGTTATCAAGAATAATTGTTTAAACAATTTTTTATTATTCATAACAATATTCTCTTAGAATAATACTACAAAGGTGCGCTTTTTTCTGAAATTTACAAACATTCGTCCACTTTTCACTTGATGTGGCTAATTATTCAATTTAATTTAGCGAAAATAATTGTTTTAACAAATTGTGAATGTTTATAGCTATCTTCTTCTAGATTAATACTACATAGTTGTGGTCTTATCCAGAAATTTTTAACTTTTTATAACTTTTCAATTAGATTAAAGTAATATTTATTTCATGTTAAAAAAAATTGTTTAAACAAGTTATTATCATTGCTAATAATATTCTCTTTGCCTAATAATAGAACCTTGCGGTTTTTTCTCAAATTTTTAACTTTTTGCCCACTTTTACCTTGAAGTGAGTAAATATTTCATTTAATTTAACAAAAATAATTGTTTAACCAAATTATTATTGTTAAGGGCTATCTTCTCTTAGATAAGTGCTAAAAAGTTGCTGTTTTTTGTAAACTCTTAAGCTTTTTGCCCACTTTTCACTTAGTGAGGTAATAATTAATGCGGGTTAACAAACATGCTTATTTAAATAATTTTTCATTGTGTATACCCATTTTCTCTTATATAAGTGCTAGTAACTTGTGGTTTTCTTTTCAAATGTTTAACTTCGCTCTACATTTTTAGCTGTGAACAAATAATAAATAAACATTAGAGAAAATCATATTTTAGGTAGTATTGTTTTCCAAGTAATTTATTTTTGTTCTTTTCGCAATGTTAAGAAAAATAATTAAAACAAAAGAGACAAAAAGAAAGAATGGAATAATTAGAAGTAGTTTATAGTTACAACGAGAAATTTAGTGCAACGCGTGAAAAAATAATTTAGAATTGCAAATATTCTAATATAAGCCCCCCCCCCCACCCACCCGCCTCCTTTCCTGGAGAAAATACGTCTCGTCGATGATAGTATACATTGTATATTTATATCGACGAGACTAGGTCTGAAAATGACTTGTAAAAGTTTTGTT
>WSXT02149305.1:0-10310 GCA_011762715.2 Neuroterus valhalla
CCGGGGGGGCACAAAACCTGAAGGGGGCCCGGGGCAAAATATTTCCCAATATTAATCCCGGGGGGCCCTTTTGGGCCGGGGGCCCGGGCAAAAACAACCCCCTTCCCCCCCCCCCCCCCCCCCGTCTCTGTGCGCCTCTGTTCCCTATACTGACAAAGGGTTCCTCCCATAGTCATTAATAGGGCTATTACAAACTACGTCAAGACGATAAATCAGTTAAAAAATGCCACACCTAGCAGAAATGTCAAGGTACCATTAGTGAACGAAGGACTATCAGTTCGAATAGATTCAAGAGATGACTACGACGCACTGCGTAAGTCTTTAGAAAATGCAGAAGTGCCATATTTCACGCACATGTTCAAGGATCAAAAGCCGAAAAACCTAGTACCTAAAGGTTTACCAAATCTGCCGATGATGTAAATTATGAATGATACTGAAAGTCAAAGTGTAAAAAGCACAAAAATCGCGCTTTTAAAAGCAAGAAACACCAAATACGATGGCAAAACACAAAATTAGTAAAACGTATCATCCAAGTTACCCCGTTACTTTAAACCGGGATGTTAACCTCAAATCAGTGAGAGAAGCGTGAGATAGGTGTGCTCAGTGATGGTATACTGGGAAACCTTTCGAAATACAAGACGCGCCACCCAGTATCACAGATGTCAAAAATTCGGGCACGGTTCCACGCATTGCAATAGCAACCCAAAATGCGTAAAGTGTATCGGTGTCACGGATTCGGTGAACATTTAACCAAAGACTTGAAAAACTTATAACTGATCCGTTGCAGTGTGCCGACTGCCTGGGAAGTCATCCTGCAAATTTCTCCAAGTGCGAAGTCTACATTAAAAACTTAGGAAAAGTAGATGCAAGAAGAACAAAGCCCAACTACAATGACAGAGGACAAGAAAGAGACCTGCCTATTCCAAAGATACATTACAACTTCTCACCGCTAGAGCCATCGACAAAAATGGGCGGATCAACGGGAGGGGGGGGGGGAGTGGCAGGGGCTATAGCCCCGGGCCCAAACATCGGGAGGGCACCGCGAACTCTTCGAATGAAAAAAAAATCCTTGCATATTTGTGTACACATAATTCAATTTTGCGCATGCATGATGCATTAATCAAAACTGATGTACAAAAGTAATATAGAAAGATTAAACATTTTGCTGCCCTTCAGTGGGCCCCATATTCATTTCAATCCCGGGCCATGTAAAGCTTCAATCCGCTCCTGTCGACAAATACCCCAAAGGTGCTTACAACCCCTGGAACACCCAAATACATATGAAACAAGACAAAGGTGCTTACTACAAATAAAGCTGCCAAGTACATTCCAGTTAAAAGACAGGAACCGGATAAACAACAAGAGCAACACCACGCAGCAGGTTTCTTCGATCTTTCGGCCGAGCTTCACGAGCTGAACAACATATGCGATTCAGGTAAGATACTGAGGTTGATTAGGAAATAAAAATCCGAATTATTATCGTGCAGAAGTGACTTAGAAAGGCTACAGGTTTTCGTCAAATTAGTAGTTCATGATGGCAGAAATTAATTTATATACGAACCTAATTAATATTGCGCATTAGAATGCCAATGGACTTCGTAACCATATCGCAGAACTTAGACATCTTACCAGGTCGCTTAAAATCGATGTTATGTTAATGAACGAAAACAGGTTAACTCCAAAGGCTAAAATATATATGCCAGGTTATAATAATATTAGGAAAGATAGGCCAGATGACAAAGCTGCAGGAAGGGTTCTTATATACATTCAAATAGACATAAAATATACAGAAATTAACATTCGAAACTGAATCCATAGAAAATGTGGCTGTTAACTTCCAAATAATATCACAATTGTCTCTGTGTATAATCCACCATAAAACAAATAAGATATCAATGACTTGAATACGATTTTTAAAAGTAATAACAAAGTTCTGATGTTCGGCGACCTGAACGCAAAAAATATGGAGTGGAATTGCAGAAGAGGAAATGCCAGCGGAAAATTTTTACATAATTACGCGGTTAAAAATTTGCTTGCGCTGCTCGCTTCTGATGATTTTACACTATATCCATACAGCGGTGCGTTACCAAGTATTGACGATTTAGGCCTAGCAGAAAATATCAACCGCAATATAGAGACAAACGTAGTAGACGACCTCTCCTCCGGCCACAACCCGGTTCAATTAATACTAGATAGTAGTCTCGATGTCCAGAACTGCTAGTCGGTATCATTACCAAAGCCTCAAAGAAAGCCATTCCAAAAACGAACTTTCAAATCTATTGCAAACCACTTCCCTCCTATATCAAAAACTTGATTTAGACTGGAAATTCCTTGCGCAGATTTTTTCAAAGAACAAACAGTGATACTGTTCGCAAAAATAAAAACAAATTAGCCAATAAGAGAACGAGAGAAATCTCTATTTTTGGAAATTAATCTTGGCGAAATAAATTAACAAATCTAAAAGTAAGAGATAATAGTTTGTGGAAAATGTCTGAATGTCTAACAAATAAAAAAAAATCATACACCCACCCATCATGGGAAAAACGGCTTGGCAGTGTCGAGTAAAGGTTCTTGCAGATCACGATAAGCTTGGTTCATCATCTGCCTGAGAATAGGAGAAGTGAGGATACCGAGCGGTCGATCAATGGTAAATGTAGGCAGATTCTAGGAAAAGAAGTAGATAAGGAACAGGTGAATCTAGTCACTCCTTGGAAATTAAAAAAACAATCATTAGGACGGATTCGAGGAAGGCTCCAGGGCTGGATGGGATTCAGAATATTATTATCGAAAATCTCCCTAATAAGGCATTCGTTCAATGCCTGAACAAAAATCTCATGGGTTTTTTGTACAAATTTTTACCTGAACTCACAAGACTATAAATAGAGAAGGCTGCAACCAATTGCTCAAGATCAAAAACAAAATATACACATGCCACATAGACCGTATTCGGTTCTGGAACAAGATACCTAGTTCAATATCACTACCTAGCAGAAAAAAAAAATTGTATATATTTTGTAAACCATATTTTTATGAACAATAAACTACTTTTGAATTGAAAAACCCCAGTTTTAGGCCAGTCCTGAAGATGTCATCTGCAACGTTCGCGAAACGTTGACAAAATTTGTAGTTTTGTATACGGTCGAAACCCGGAACAACTTCTTTGATCCTAAAAATTATCATTTGAAACGCAATGCCTCGACGTTCTGGAATTCAGCATAAGTATTCTAATATCTTCTTCATGAGTCCATCTCTTTTCAGAAATAGACCCAGTTTTTAGCTCGAAGTATCTTTCAGAATATTGAAAATTTAGGAAAACGTTTCTGTAATAATATTTATATTTGAAGCACTCCGCCACCACAAAAAATAATAGCAATCCATGTCTTGACAGTTACCTTAGAAACGGAAGGCTCCAACTGTAAAGTAGATTTAGGCTACAGTGAAGAGATGATCTAGGAAATCTTTATCCCTTTTTATCACATATTCATTCTTGTGATTGTTCTTAGTATGCCGGGATATCTGGGAGGTTTGATGGGGTATTCAACTTCTATGGACTAATATTTCGTTATATTTTACATTTTCAAAAAATATATCTAGTAGACGTGAATTAAATTGATTGTTAAAATAATGGAAAAACCATAAAAGTTGGGGAAGAGTGGGAACTGACGGACGCAAAGGTCATGACGACAATTGACATCTTAAACGATGATTTTCTAATCTGTATTTTAGACATCTCTTGATGATTGCTGAAAAAGTGAGATAACGAAGAGACAAATTTATTCCGTACACCTATAAAAAATGAGAATGCTCTCGAACGTTAAGCTGATAAGAAGTTTGTTTTGATTCAAGCTGAATTCTTTTATGAGTGTAAGCTATCTTTTTTACGACATGACAGACCCCACGAATTTGAAAGGTTTCCTAAAGGAAAATTTTCCCAAAGTTGGAGCTCCAAAAAAAAAAGAATTTGACACTTTTGCCTAAAAATAATACATATACACCTTGTTATTATCTTCTATACAATGAATTTTTTTTATCCGTCGAGTTGAAAAATTTTAAGTGTTTCTTAACTAAGGTACGATTGTTTAAATAACTTCTATACATGCAAATGATTTCTTCTCCGATTTCCCATTGAAAGGTACTTTTTTTTACGTTTAATCGTGTAATCGGATCTTTATTGCAACCATTTACCAATCGTTCAAAAAATGAATTATTATTGACTTGTAACTTTTTCTGAATGAATTGTGGAATACTCTACTTTTTTTCTTCAAATTTGGCCAACTTTGACGATCATTCTTTAATATCTACATCCTTCAGATATCACTGCCTTGATTTTCAAAAAATCGTATTTTTATAACTCTTTTTTTTGACCATCCTCCAATGATTGAAACAAACTGAACAATATTTGATGTACATCTTTACAGAAATTTGATATAAAAATTTGTTTTTTGTTTTGAAATTTAAGAGAAAAAGTGGTTATCCTATCGCGTTTTCATCAAAATGGACAATCAAAACTTGAAAAATTTTACAAAAAATTAGGTGATGCTTCAAATGAAACGGATACGATACCTTATAAAATAAAGCGGCAGTATATACATTACGTTAATATTTAATGATAAGCGCAAAGTTTAGCTGAACTAGACAAAAGCCAGAGAAATCTTCCTCTTTCACAGAAAAAGTTAGAAGCAAATATTCATTCATTGTTCATTCATTCAATCATTGCTTTAAGATACGTCTTCCTAACAATAATCCATTGTCCGCTTGAATGGGACAATATCTTTCAATCAGTTAAAAGGAAAAAAAATGAACACGAAAAATTTGTAAAGAAAAAAGAGATTGTTTGAACACTTGGAAAAAATTTGAAAACATTTGAATCGTCGGATGAAAATAATTTACAACAAAAAAAGTTAAAACAGAGCAACGAGTCAATTTTGCGCGAAATTGTCAATTACAGTTATTCGAGGCATTTCGGAGGCTTCGTCTCTGAAGGGATCCATTGAGGAGGGTCTCTGAAATTTCCCCAACCCGGAGAATATTTATACAATTAAGAGATAAACGATATAGAGGCTACTTTTTAGAAAATAAAAAATTTGGGGATTCTCCGGAAAATATGCTAGATAGAGGAAACAAATTTTTTTGCTTGAAGATATTTGCGAACAGTTCGTTCCTATTATCCGATATTTTAAACCGTTTTTCGGGTACTTTTCCGAGGAAAGATACACATTTGTGAAGGTACTTAAAATGACGGTTGAGAATATCGAAAAATGGAAAGATAAATTTGTGTCGGCCACTTTAAGGAAGATAATTTTCACTCCAAATTCTTTCCTGTATCTGACATATTTTTCGAAAAGAGAATGTTCTACTTTCAGAGAAATAGCCCCTTTTTTGTACATTTTTAGGATTTTAAAAATACATCCCGTATCTACACAAATTGATTGGACTTTCTCCAAAAAGAAGAGGGTAAAGGTCAATTTTTGTGTTATTTTCAAAGAAAGCGAATCTTCAAAGAAAAACAATGCCTGTCTCTTTGTTGCAAAAAAATTTTAAAACATTTCCTGACACCATATCCTAGAAGTTTTCTCAGGTGCAAAAACTTAAAAAAAAAAAAATAATCATCTCTAAAGTACAAAGAGGAAACTACTTTCTGCTGATCTGTATCTTTGATCTTGAGTCTTTTCTCCAACAAGATTTTCACAATCGACAACACAGCATACACTGCCTTTTCAAATAGCGTTTCCTTTTGTATAGTTACGTGAAAATTCTACTTTTGAACTATTTTATCATCTTCATGAACTTCTCCTTTACTTCAAACCAATTATTGAGGCACACAATCAATCAGTATCGCGTTGAACAAAGTTCAACACGCATGTGAACAATGCTACACGGATCCTAGCGGCAGCTATATTAATTGGTTCGCTAGATGGCCGTCAGGTCTTGCAATGCCAGATTAAATTCCCAAAAAATATGCAGCTTGATTACTTCTGGAAATTTTTGTTCGAGATCATTTTTGTCACTGGGAAATTTTTGAGTGCACGGAAAATGTTTCTCTGTTTAACGCCAGTGTTCAGAATTTCTTCTGATGACAGGTGTGAATTTGATAGAAATCATCCATACGAAAATTATTGATCAGAGTCCGGGAAAAATTGAGAAAACCTTTCTGATATCCAAAAGTGCGAAGAAAAAATTGCAATTCAAGAAAAATAAAAAAATCTGCTGAAGAGACATTTTGGAAAAAATTTTTTTCTAGCGCCGATAAACAAGCTACATATGTATCGATCCTCAATTACCTATACTTCTTAGTAGGGTTCTAATACTATACTTTTTCGCATAATGACGATTTTGAATTCCGGAATTTTGCATTTTTGACCCACCCTAGGCGAGAGGGTTAAAAGACCCACGAAAGGATTTGCAACATTCTTGCCCTCATTACCCTTACTGTTTCCTTATCGAAAAAACTGCTTGATTACAAAATGTTATTAGTATTGCTGCATCTGTGGACAGACAGATCCTTACCCCTCTCCGCATACCCCTCGCCTGGAACTCCAGCGCCAGTTCCTTTCAAGACCGAGGGGTATGTGGGCTGGGAAGGGGATCTGACTACACGAAATGTAGCTTTCGTTCAGGGCCGTGGGAGAGGAGAGGGGTAGGGTTCGTCTATAGTGACAGTACGGTACGAGGACCTTGTCGCTGTCCGTCCCAAATGGCTTTGATCATGTAACAAGTTGGCAGTGATATCTTTTATTCTTATAAGGCGTAAATGTTAACAGGAAATAGGTATGGTGTGTAGTAGGTAGGTGAGTACATAGAACGATTTTTGTCAGAAAAAATTAGATAATTTATTATAACGTGTTTATTTTACAGAGGAGAGTAAAGAGGTGTTATGTGCTTGGAAGTTTTTGATTTCAAAGTGTTCGCAAATGCATCTAAAGAGCGCAAAATCCATGCATAATCACATAATCTGTTTCAGCTTCTGTTTTACAGAACTTCAACCTTGTAAAACTTTCCAAATAAGAAATTTGAAAGGTGGCAGTTTTGCCATAGCAACACATATTTTTTAATGTCACTTTCACCAAATCTGATTCTGGTGAATTCAGGTGGAAGATGATGCACTAAGAAATTAGCACATGATTCTACAATAGGTACAAGTATTTGTGATTGATGTGCATGGGCGTTTATACAGTTCCTAATATGTGCATGTACCGGAAAGTCTTTGCCTGCATTACAATAATAGGTATGTATATTTTTGGTCATTTAGAAGGTCTTTCGCTCCCCTCATCGTTAGTCATAGAATCTTCTTCTTCCTCGTTTCCGGCAACATCGATATAGACAGCCTTTACCCCGTGTGTTTTTGTGTAGACGTATACATAAGGACCGAAGGCGATTCTCTCAGGAATATTGCGTTGCATATTTTTAGAAAAAAGTAATCCTCTACATCATCCATGACATAACTAAGTTTGTCTATGCGTCAATGCCAAAAGCATGTCCTTGAGAAGATTTATTAACAAGATCAACTTCAGGTACAAAATGTCGTATAGAATTGCTATCTCCATTAACTAGTACTTTTTTATGTAATCTTACCATAACCAATTTCGTATATGAATTTTTCTGACGATAGATAGTGAAGAGTAAGAGTGTATCTTAAGGATCCATAATGATAATTTTGCTTCCTAGCAGTATTTCCTAGCAGTATTTGAGTTATCGATTTTGCCACTCTTTACATGTTCGGTAACGACTTTGTCATGAACAAGAGAATCATAACAGTATTTACAAAATGATGTTCGACATGGTGATCCAAATTCTTTTGTATCACTTATTATGGAATATCCTGATTGTGACGTAGACTCTAAAGAAGATTTTTGTAGGCATCTGAACCTCTAGTTTTAATGTTTGAAATTATATCTCTGATAGTAGAAGGCTCTTCAAGTTTATTCTGGAATAATTTAAATTTGATGGAATACTGAGTAATAGCCAAAGATGATGTGTACCAGCAACAAAAAATAGATAAATACAATCAATGTATCTTACCTCCCATTTATGGATGTTGATATCGTCTTGTTCATACAATTAGTAGGTAAATAATCTAATACGGCCAGAGATCAGGCATGCATATTCTTTCAACTAAAAGTTCATGGAATTGATCAAGACGTACGCTATGACGTCTGTCCATTTTTGAATGTATGAACGTAGTGTCTATACAGAAACAGGCAGAGAATGATTGAAGCAGGCGTGGCTATACCCATTTATTCCGAAAATCTTATAGTACCTTGAAATTTCGCCCACTAAGCCTTATGTACCTCATCTTCTCTTTGGTTTTCTTCTTAACGTTCTTCTCCAGTTATGTAACATTCTACATAGGTTTACGCTGGTATTTTTATTCTTCTCTAATTCGTAGAGTCGATTATGGAATAAGTTACGGAGAGGGTATATACTGAACAGGAAACTGATTTTTTACACAAGATATTGAAAAAGTAAGGGGAAAATATTTTTTCCTTTTTGAAGCCCTACTAGATTATCATGACAAGTTTTCGAATTTCCTAAAAAAATCAAAAATTCAAATTTTGGTCGCACAGGAAATAATGAAAAATTTTCATTTTTTAGTCAAACTATGCAAGGTACGGGAAAATATAAATGAAAAAAAATTGTACACTGAAAAAAGATCTAAGAATTTGGTAAAATTCACTTTCGGACTGGACACGTTGTTTTTGCTTCATTCAGGAAAAACTATATTAAAAATGAAAAATTGAATTTTTGGACAATTGGTAAAAGCTGAAGAAAAAACATATAGACACAGGTTCTTCATCAGAAAAATATTTTTAAATGTGTTATCAATCGTTTTTTAACAGGATATGTAGTTTTTATTTCAATCAGGAAAATAAATATAAAAATCAAATAATGGAATTGTTGAAAAAATGACGAAAGCTAAGACCGAAGGGTGATAGAGAAAAGTTATTCACCCGAAAAAGATTCATAAATTTGTTATCATTCCACCCATTGGACGCGTAGTTTTGTTTCAATCGTAAAAAATAAAATAAAACAATAGGAAAAGAAAATTTTCCGAAAAAGTGCACAACATATGAAAGAAATGAAGTTACAAAGCTTCTCTACCGTTCCGGATAAATTTCTATCGAGTGCGCAGCACGAGAAACGCGATGAGAATGTATTCGTTAGAGCCGGAGAAGCTTTAACAAAAGAGGATTTACAATCATCAAACTAAAGTAGTCGACATTTTGTTTTTCAGTTTCAAAAGCTCTATATTCAAATGTAGGGGGGTCAAAACACCAAACTCGGAGCGTGAGGTGAGTTTATCATCGAGCGCGAAGCGTGAGATTCGACATATTAGATTTTTTACTCTATGGATACCCTTTTCAGGTTTTTGCATATCTATGTTCCCCCCTCCCACAGGAGCTCAACAGACATTAAACCCTTCAACTTAAATCCCTTCCCGGAACCCCCAATAACCCCAACTCACATAATAAGACTCTAAGCAATGGCTGACGTACTCAATCCCTTGGGATTTTTACATTTTAGAAACCCCCTACCTTCTACAGCCGGATTATTTAATTTATAACGCTCGCATTCGCCAGAACTTTTGGCTAGAGGAGTAGAAAATTTCAGAAAACCAAAACTCCTGAGCGCAGTAGATTACCGACAGGCGATTTTGTATGTAGACATTCGATATCATTGAATACCTACACCGATCCTCGGCGACGAATTTTCCGCTCGACAGTAATTAAACGTGGTGAAAACACGACTAAGCGAGAATCCTGAACGGTCACCCACCCGAAAGCTAACTGCGCCCGTTCATGCATGACATTGGAGATCCCGCCCGAGTCCAGAATCACCACTCAGCTACTGCCGTGGATTTTATTCTCTCTATATATGGAGATCATTCTTTCACCTAAGAGGTAGAAATAAAAATATTTGAGTTATATAATGTTGCAGGATTTATAGACAAAATAATTTTTTTGAACATGTTTGTATAAGTGTCTATCCGTTTCCATTAAGCTCATGTTGGAAGTTTTCCCTACTACACCTATGATATTTATTTATGAATGAATTATAATATTCGTTAAGAATTTGATCCTTTTCAACCGTATCGAAGAAAATCGTGAACAAACATGATTCATACTGACCCCACACGGAGAAACCCAAACACCAATGGTCGATGTTTGCTGGAAAAAAAAATCGCGAAACACGACTGAACGCTGCGTAGGCACGGTTCATTAATGTTTACACAGTGGCCAGTGATACCTTACGCAGCAATAATAAAAACATGACTGAGTCGTTTGTGCGCGTCACTGGCCATAATCTACGCA
>WSXT02149316.1:0-10310 GCA_011762715.2 Neuroterus valhalla
CAACCAAGCACGAAACATGTATTATCATTCGAGAAGAAAGAAATTAGGTTCTGAAACATCATAATATAGGATGGCCGGTAGACTCAGGAACTGTGAAATGACCTTGAAACTGAGTTTGGCTCCCAACTTTTTTGCGAATGCCGAGTTTAATTGTCAATATTTCAGTCGTGAAATCATTCTGTTTACAATGTGTAATTTTAAAATCTTGTACCATCGAAAATTTTCATTTAAGTTCTTCATTTCTCAGACTACATTTCTCATTAGAAGAATTTTAAAGTGCAGTTTTGGAGATTTACAAAATGAAAAATCAGACACTCTTGAAATTATAAGATAAATATTAATTAATTAATGATTTTTAAAATTTACCTGTAGTTTATGTATTCGATATTAAACAATAATTGAATATCAATATTGGGTTATTCTACATCCGTTAACGTAGAACGTCATAATGTTAATTTTAACTGTTCGGTTTAGAAAAATGTTCATTTGTAAGTAAAAATGTTGAATTTTCATGTATAAATAACAGATGAAAATGTATTTATGTAGGAAAAATGCGAGTAAGTTCAGGAAAAACTACGAATTTTTTCAATAAAATTCTGAAGCTTCTAAAGATTTTGAAAAGTTGTAAGATAGTACAAAAATTATCTTGAGATTCTTGGTGAAAATTTGAACTAATTTTTCAATTTCGAAAAATTAATTTCAGCAGAATATTTAAGAATATTTCGAACTACACACAAATTTCGATGCATGAATAACAACTGAATCGTTATCAATTTGAAAAAAATGGGAATAAGTTCAAGAGATATTTAGAAGTTTTGAACAAGTTTGGAAATAATTTGAAACTTCAAAAGATGTCAACAAACATAAACAAAATGTAGACTTTTGAAAATTTCAAACAAAAAATTAGGACACTTTTGAAGCGTTTTGAAAGGATTCAGAATGATAAACAAATGTATTGATATTTCTCAAAAATATGAAAATAATTCTTTATTTTGAAAATTTAATTCCAAGAGAATATTTGAAGAGATTTTAAAAGATTCCAAAACTGTCAGAATAATAATCTAGAAGATTTTAAAGTTTTTTCTTTCTATTTCGTAAGATGTATTAAAATTTTAGGTACAATTCGAATCATTTCATAAGATAGCTAGAAATTTCTGCAAAAAATCCAAAATAATTGAAAATTGGTAAAGATTCCAAAAAAAGGGGAAAATGTAGATTTTTAAATATTTTGAAATAAAATTTGATAGCTTTAAAGTATTTTAAAAGGTTCCGAGATGATAAATTTTTCCTATGTTACATAAAACTTGTTGATTTATTCTTCAATTTATGCCAATAAACTTTTAAGCGTGCACAGAGATATCCCAGTGGAAATAGAAAGGATCATTACGCGCTTTACAAAGAGTGATAATAGACGCCTAAATTTTGCTTTGTAAAAATAATCTTTTTTTATTAACCTTCCCCTCGGCAGTGGAAGGGGAAGGCTTATTATTGGGTGCCCCCCCCCTGAAGCCCTTCTCTGGATCCGCACCTGATTCCGTTCGGAAGGCTTGCCACAGAATTGACAATCTACTCTGGAGAGATGCCACAAGGGAGACATGCCGCAAGGAAAATTCGTGGCAGAAGAGGCGTGCTGCGGAAGAGACTTGCCACATATGAGACTTGCCATAGGTGAGACTTGCCGAATGTGACACGATGTGGCCCTCTGTAATTCGATTATTGTAAATCCTCTTTCATTATAGATTCTTGAAAAAAATAATTCAAATTTTTACTGTAGAAAAAAAAGAAAAAAAAAACAAATTTTAAAACCATGTAAGATAGGAAAAATGAAATACAACAAAAACCACGCACACAAAAAAACTCCACAAATATTTCGATCATTATTATTTTATAGGACGCGTGGCTCTTGCCCCATTTCAAAAAATAATATTCCTAATGAAAAAATTATATGTTTTGGCAAACGACACAAAAAAATAAAAAAACGAATACACAAAAGTTGTTGAAGGAAAAAGAGCAACAAATGTGTTACAAATCGTTTTTTGATAGTATACGCAGTTTTCATTACAATCGTGAAAATAACTTAGAAAATAAAGAAATCTAATTCGATCAAAAATGACGCGGGGTGCGAAAAAAATGTTGAAGACAACAGTTGTATACCCTAGAAAAATTCATGAATTTGTAATTTAAAATTGCAGAAAAAAACAAAATCAAATTTCCAATCGATTCGTTATTTTTGTTCTCAATTTGTAATTGATTTTATTTTCATTGGAAGCGTAGTTTCATTATAACTGTGGATGAAAAAATAAACAATATAAAACTTGAATTTATGGATAAAAAAACCCATGGTGCCTTTATTGACCAACGGTTCTGGTTTTACCCAAAGAAAAAAATACTCGGAATCGAAGTATCCATTTTTCAGTCAAACAATGGACGACACATGAAAAATTTGTTCCTTCCAAGATCGATGCTGATTTTTGTGTTGAGATAGTACCATCAGTCGGTAAACCGAATATTTTCGTTGACACCTTCATTTCAATTACGTACTGAAATATTTGAATCGACTATAAGAGTAAAGAAGAGAGGATATGTTGAGTGAGAAAAGTGATCAGTGACATGAATATTGTCGTAGCCCGTGAGGTTTTAATACAGTGGGAGTGAAGCGCGACACCGTGACCGCGAGTCGCACCAACCCCGAACGGTATCTCGCAAACTGCTTGTCCCTCGCGGTTCTTATTAAAAAACAGCAAAGTTTTATTATTATGTAATAAATTAATAATGTTTAAATGATGCTTTGATGCATGTATATTGTTAAAAAGTGATCTCCTTTGTAGAATATCAATGTTTTCATAAGAGAGTTCATTTTTTGGTTCCAAATTTAACAATTTGGTAGAAAATTCATCTTCATAAGCCGGAAATTCAACAACTTCGTTGAATTTCAATCTAATTTATGGGACTTTCATTGTTTCTCAATTTACTGCTTTATGCTGGATTTAAATAGAACATTCAACTAGTCTATTTTTGAGGGAAATATTAAGGTTTTTAGATGCCGATGTAACTTTTTGATAAAAGATTTGCATATTCAGTTGAATTTTCTATGCATTTGTATAAAAAAATATGTATTTCGTTCAAAATTGATGTCTTCAGTAGAACATTATTCTCCTTGATTAAAAATTTATTTATTTTATTTGAAATTAATTCTTTCTGGGTAAAGATACAACTGTTTGGCTGAAAATTGATCTGTTTCGGCTTAAGATTCTTCTTTATTGTAGGAATAAATATTAAACTACTTGGTACAAATTTGAACCTTGCAAACATTTTTTCCTCTTCCAGTTCGAGATTCATCATTCACTTCGGAAAAATTAACTATTTGGTAAACACCAAACTTCAAAAGAAAAATTATTTTTGTATAAAGAATTCAACTGTTTTGTAGATTATTCGTCCTCTTAGGTTTGAAATTTAACTATTTTATTCAGGATTCGGTCACCTCTTGAATATTAATTTTCTAGGTAACAAGACCAGTTTTTGAATTAAACATCCTACTATTCGGTTACCAATCTATCCTCCATGGTTGAAAGTTAAACCACTTTGTCCAAAGACCATTTTTTTAGATTTACCTATTCAATTGAAAAATTTGGAAAATGCGTCTCCTTGGGTAAAAAATTTATCTGGTTCGTGGAAAAATTCATTTTTCTGGTTAAGGATTTACCTGGTTTGTCAAAAATGTGTCTGTTTTAGACGAGACGTAATTATGTGAATGAAAGATTAATACATTTCATATTAGACCATTCTCTCAAAAATTATTTTATTCGGTCAGGAATTTGTCTTATGGTAGCAAATACACCTTCTCAGTTGAAAATGCAGCTATTCAGATAAAAACTCATCTATTTTGTTGATAATTCGAATATTTTGTGTAATATTCAAGTTTTTTCTTGGAGTTATATTTTTTTTGTAGGAAGTTCATTTGTTTTATTGAAATTGCTTTATTCAGGATTACAAATCTATCTTCTTGTTTGAAAATGTACTTTTTTGTCAAAATTTAACTGCTTGGTTGAAAATTTCGTCTTTTGGGGTTGGGAATTCAAATTTTCGGTTTATAAATTCGACTATTTGGCTAAAAATGCATCTTCGAAGATTAAAAATTATTAGAATAAAAATTAAACTTATTTTCACAAAAATGTAATAATTGAACATTTTTAATATTTTGAAACTGTTTGGTTCTTTGCACATGGAAATAAACGAACGCGAATTACGTGATTAATAATGCTGTTATGAAATATCTTATGTAAAGTATTTTTATTATGGTAATTCTTTATAATGCGCTCTATATTCACAAGAAGGGAGCAAATCGTAAACAATTTTAATTTAATTTAAATAATTTATTTTAATTGAATTTTAATTAAGGCTAAGATCAAAAATTTTAATTTGCTTTTACCTGTTCAAAATGCGAATAAGCAGATTGATTCAAAATCTTTGAAATAAGCTTGAATTTTCACGAATGTATATAGAATCTTTAGATGAATAATAATAATAAATAATAAAATGGTCATGTATTTATAATATATGATAGTAATAATAATAATAATAATGATTTTTCCTTTGATCATTTTTTCTGATTTAATTTATCATTCTGAAGATTTATACTCTCTTCCTTAGATTTTCCGCATTCCAGCTTCTCGTTTTTTTGTTGTTGTTGAATCTGATTGTTTTTTTTTCAAAACTTCGAAACATAAAACGTAAAGGCAGGATTTCCAATAAGTAAGAGGCTTCGAGTGGCAAGGACTCTTGCATTTATGTATCTTTTCAAAGAAGTTCGACAACAATATTATACGATAAGAGTTACGCAGCAACAAAAAAGGAAATCCAAGACCACGAAATGTCGTAAATGAATCGTTCTCGTAAATAGAGACAAACAAAATTCTGCCAATGAAAACTTTTTGAAATTCCTAAAACAACTGAAATTAGTAATGTTATATTCTAACTGGGGGATCCTAATAAAGACTCCACATTTTTTTAAACATGATTGAACTTTAAATCATTTTGATGAAAATTGTTTTGTTTTTTGGGGTTGAAAATTAATTTTCCACATTCCTATTCTGAATTAAAAAGAACGTGTTTTATGTAGAATTTGCCTTTGAGGGTTCTGAAAAATCCCTCATGTTTCGAGACCCCTGAGTCTGAAGAGAAGATTTTCGAAAGAGCCTATAAGGCCCAGAATTTTCAAAAGATTTTGAACTTTGATTCCAAAACACTCTCCAATAATTCAAAATCTAAATTATAAATTGGATAAATTGAATTCTCCGACTTTCCTTCATTGCATTTCTTCGTTAATAAATAAAGTAGAAAAAGTGGTCATTTTTGTATTTAATTTTTTACTTCTTTGTCAAGAATCGAATTAAATCCCTGAAGGAGATAAATTTGCAATTTATGTAATGAATCTTTGGCAGGAAGAATGAATTTTCAACAGAGTAATTCAATTTTAACTAAAAAATAAATACTTCTCACGAAAAAAGATTAAATTTCCAGGAACTGTGGGATTTTCAAGACGAATATACATTTTTTACCACAATAGTTCAAGTTTCGACAAAACAGTTTATGCTTGAAAAAATAATCAACATTTGACCAAAAATATATAATTATCAAACAGCATAACAAATTTTCAATTAAAGTAGTTACATTTACAGTGAAAAAAAATTAATTATTGAGTAAAAACACCAATTTTCTTCAGAACACTAAACTTCGTAATGCAAAAGTCCTAATTTTATAGCTGAATTGATGAATGTTGAAAAAGTGAATTTTCAATCGAATTTGAACGAAACAAAATTTTCGACAACATTGTTGAATCCTCACCCAAAAAAAAATGAATTTTCAGCAATTTATTATTTCATGGATGATCAGGAATCGATTTTTCTTGTTTCGTTTGGTTAAGAAGTCATGTTTGTTGTGAGAAATTCATTTTTCTGAATACGATTTATCTTTTCAGTTCACAAACATAAATATTCTGTTTTTTTCAATAATAAAAATATTTTCGGCTGATACCTCAACTATTTTGCTAAATTTCTTCTCCTTGTTCTCAAAATTCAGCTTCTTTTAGGGTTAAAATGTAACTTTTTTATTTAAAAAAAGTCTTTTTTGATTGAAAATCCAATTCCTTCCTTTGAAAATTGATATTTCTCTCAATTAACAATTGGATTGAAAATTTGTGAATTTTTTGAAAATTCCCCTCTCATAGAAGATAGAAAATGCTCTTGTTTGAAAATCTACCTTCTTGGTCGAACGTTCAATCCTTCTATTTTATTTTACACCTTTCAAATTTATCCTTCTTTGGTCTTCTATGAATTTTTCAAAATTAAAATTCACCTTTTTCAATATTAGCTGAAATTCGATCGCTCATGCTTAAAAAATCTATGATTTTTATTGCAAATTCGTCTTTTATGGTATAAAATTATTCTCATGGATGAAATATTTGACTACTTGACCAAATGTGTACTTCATCAGTTGAATATTTATCTCTTCAGTCGAGAGTTATACTTTTTTGTTAAAAATCAGTTTTTTCGTGGTTGAAAGAATAGAAATTTGGATGTAAATTGATATTTATGTTGGAAATTATATTCCCGGAACTAAAATCCAATTTTTTTGTAATATATTCTCATTGCTAACTAAGGAATTTGTCATTTTTTATTACAAGTTTTTATGATTCAGTAGTAAATTCAATTTATTCGTTAAAAATCGAAATTTTTTTTCAAATTAATATTTCCTGTTTGAAACATCAACATTTTTGTTAAAAATTTATCTTTCTAACTCTAAAACTCAACTGCTTTGTTGGAAATCAATTTTTATGGTCAAATAAATGATCTTCCTCGGTTCAAAACTCAACTATTTTGTTCAAAATTCATGTTTTCTGTATGAAATACTTTTCTTCAGATTGAAAATGCAACTATTTTGGTAGAAAATCATCCTTTGTTAATTGAAAATGTAACTGTTTTGTTCCCAATTATCATGTTTTGCTCGAAGGTATTCAACTCTTAAGTTTGAATTTCGTATTTTTGGTTGAAAATTGTGTTGATTTGTGAAGAAATGAATTTCTTTCCAAATTATTATTTGCCCTTTAAAACTTTAACTGTTTTCTCAAAAATTCTTCTTTTCAACTCCAAAATTCAACTGCTTTGTTGAATGTCTGTTTTGATGTTTAAACGAATGATCTTCTTAAGTTGGAACCTCAACTATTTTATCCGAAATTCATGTGTTTTGTTTAAATTACGTTTCTTAAGTTTTAAAATACAACTATTTTGGTGGAAAATCATCCTTTATTAATTGAAGTTGCATATTTTTTGTTAACAATAAATACGTTTCACTAAAAGATATCCAACTTTAAGGTTTCAATTTCGTGTTTTCGGGTTGAAAATTAAACTGATTTGTGAAAAATTGAGTTTTTACTTTATCAACAATATTTATGGTTTAAAACTTTAACTGTTTTGTTAAAAATTTATCTTCACAACTCCAAAACTCAACTGGTTTGTTGGATATCTATTTTTATGGACAACCAAATGATCTTCTTCAGTTGAAAACTGAACTATTTTATTCAACCTTCATGTTTTTTGTATAAAATACGTTTCTCCAGGTTGAAAATGCAACTGTTTTGTTCACAATTATTATGTTTTGCTTAAAGATATTCAAATTTAAGGCTTCAAATTCGGGTATAAAATTTAGCTGATTTAAAAAAAATTGAGTTTTTGTTTCATTATTAATATTCGCGATTTAAAACTCTAACTGTTTTGTGAAAAATTTATGTTTCCAACTCCAAAATTCAACTGCTTTGTCGGAAAGATGTTTTTATGTTTAGAACAATAATCTTCTTCAGTTAGAAATTCAACTATTCTATTTGAAATTCATGTTTTTTTAATATGAAATACGTTTTTTTAAGTTGAAAATACAACTATTTGTTTTGCTACAATAATTATATTTTGCCTAAAGGTATTCAACTCTAAGGTTCAAATTTCGGATTGAAAATTTAACTGATTTTAGAAAAATTGAGTTATTATTTCATTAACAATATTTGCGGTTCAAAACTTTTACTGTTTTGTTAAAAATTTATCTTCCCCACTCCAAAACTCAACTGCTTTGTTGGATATCTATTTTTATGGTCAAACAAATTATCTCCTTCAGTTGAAAACTCAACTATTTAATTCAGAATTCATGTTTTTTGTATAAAAAAACGTTTTTCAAGTTGAAGATTAAACTATTTTGGTATAAAATCATCCTTTAAAATTTGAGAATGCAACTGTTTCGTTGAGAATTATTATGTTTTACTTGAAGATATTCAACTCTTAGGTTGAAATATCGTATTTTGGGGTTGAAGTTTTGTTCATTTGTGGAAAAATGAGTTTTTCTTAAAAAATTATTATTGGTGCTTTGAAAGTTTAACTGTTTTGTCAGAAATTCTTCTTCTCAACTCCAAAATTCAACTGCATTCTTCGATATCTATTTTTATGATTGAACACATGATTTTCTTCAGTTGAAAACTCAACTATTTAATTCAGAATTAATGTTTTTTGTATAAAAAAACTTTTTTCAAGTTGAAGATTAAACTATTTTGGTATAAAATTATCCTTTAAAATTTGAGAATGCAACTGTTTCGTTGAGAATTATTATGTTTTACTTGAAGATATTCAACTCTTAGGTTGAAATATCGTATTTTGGGGTTGAAGTTTTGTTCATTTGTGGAAAAATGAGTTTTTCTTAAAAAATTATTATTGGTGCTTTGAAAGTTTAACTGTTTTGTCAGAAATTCTTCTTCTCAACTCCAAAATTCAACTGCATTCTTCGATATCTATTTTTATGATTGAACACATGATTTTCTTCAGTTGAAAACTCAACTATTTTTTCAAAATTCATGTTTTTTGTATAAATTAAGTTTCTTTAGTTTGAAAATACAACTACTTTGGTAGAAAATCATCCTTTATCTACCAAAAATGCAACTGTTTTGTTCACAATTATTATGTTTTGCTTAAAGATGTTAAACTCTCATATTGAAATTTCGTATTTTTGGGCTGGAAATACGAATTCTAGTTGAAATACACCTGCAGCTGTTGAAAAATAATAAATATCCATCGAAGTCTAATAATTCTTCATTAAAAACGGCAATAATTTACAAGAAATACACAACTATCACGAAACAGAAAACTGTTGTGATTGTGAATCTTCTTCAATTGATTTGTAGAAAATTTAGTTTGTCATTCAAAATTAATATTTGTGGTTTGAAAATTTAATAGTTTTGTTGAAAATTCATCTTTTAAATCCCTCAATTCAAATTTCCTTGTTTGATAATTTTTTTATGGGTAAATGAATGATCTTCTCTAGACAAAAAATCAACTATTTCATTCGAAATTCATGTTTTTGCATGAAATACTTCCTTTTAGGTTGAAAATACAACTTTTTTTGTATTAATAATTCAAAATAATCATTTGTTAAGACTTTAACCTTTTTGTTAATAATTCTTCTTTTTACTCCAAAATTCAACTGCTCTGTTGAATATCTATTTTTATGGTTGAAAGAATGATTCTTGGTTGAAAACTCATTTTCTTTTTCGTAATTCCTCTGTTTTGTATAAAATACGTTTCTTTAGGTTGAAAATACAACTATTTGGGTAGAAAATCATCCTCTATTCATTGAAAATGCAACTTTTTTGTTAACAATTTTTTTTTTATGAAAGATGTTTAACTCTTAGGTTGAAATTTCGTTTTTTAGCTGAAAATTCAACTGGTTTGTTGGAAATTGGTTTTTATGGTTAAACATATAATCTTCTTCAGTTTCGAACTCAACTATTTTATTCAAAATTCAATATTGCTAAAAAATACGTTTCCTTCGGTTGAAAATACAACTTTTTTGGTAGAAAATCATTCTTCATTACGTTTGATTAATATTAATTTTTACTGCAAGATATCTAACTCTCAGGTTGGAATTTCGTATTTTTGGGCTAGAAATCCATTTGATTTTTAAAAGAAAATTGAGTTTTCCTTTCAAAATTCATATTTGTGATATGAAACTTCAACTGTTTTGCCAAAAATTCATCTTTTCAACTCTAAAATTCAACTGCTTTGTTGGAAATATGTTTTTATAGTTGGAAGAATAATCTTCTTCAGATGAGAATTCAACTATTTTCGGGTTGAAAATTTGGTTGATTTGGAAAAAATTAAGTTTTCTTTTCAAAATAAAAATTCGCGGTTAAAAACTTTAACATTTTTACATTCTCATCGAGAAGGTATTAGATTTATGTAAAATTTGACCCCCCCCCCCGGTTTTTGTCAAATGTCCAC
>WSXT02149327.1:0-10309 GCA_011762715.2 Neuroterus valhalla
TCAAACGATCCACTTTTCTTTCCTCGGAAGCTACCTCGACTTTCTCTACCGAATCCTCTTCCCCGGCCTCTACCTCTGTCAAGCTTAAATTTCTTCGAATCTGACTGATTTTGAACATCAGTACTACCCCTTTTAAACCCACGATTCCCAGTCCCTCGAAAACTTCCCCTTTTGTAAGACGTATTTTCATACCTGGTCTCTCCCGATGCCTTGGCTTCATCTGCCTTGCGTAGGGGGCAGTCCCGTGAGACATGGCTTGCGTACCTTTTACAATAATAGCACATTGGGCCAGATCTTGTACAATCTCTGGCCCAATGCCCACCATTTCCACATTTCCGGCAAATCTCGCCAGGACGAGGATTTGCATATCGAGCTGTGGCCGACTCTTCGAACTTCACCTCTCGAGCTTCACTCTTTGCTGCCTCCTGTTGAACAATATATTCTTTAAGCTGATCTATAGTTAATGTTTTTCCCGTAGCACTTTTATTTAAAAATTCTGCATCTCGCACTCGAGGGATACCAACGACTATTGCGTCGAAAAATGCATCCCTTATCTCAACTTCTGTCAAGCAAGGTGTATTTGGGAGGTTATCATATTTTCTAACTAATTCATCGAACTTGTCCCAGAATTCTGATGCCTTCTGTTTGATTGGGTTGTATCTTAAATTATGCAGCTGTTTTCTCAAAGTTCCCGTTGTTACATTTACCTCATTTCCCTTAATTTTTTTAATTGCATCTAGAAGTTGTACTGGATCTTTGATATGTGAAACCTTTGAGTAATAAGTCATATCAAGTCTATTTATCAAGATATCCCTTACTTTATATTTATTCTTTTCAAGCTTATTTTCGTCCAAACTTTTACTAGCTTGTAGACTTTCATCTATCACATATAAAAGATCACATATTCTCAGTTCTGACGTAAGAAAGTCTAAGAATTGATCTAAGCTCATACTTTTTGTTAATTTATAGTCTCTACGTGTCGTTATTTCCCTGTTATTTATTTCAATCTGAATTTTATCCGCGAAAGATTTTGCATTTGGCGGAGGTGTGTTCACGGATTGTTCCGATTTCAGTTTGTCAAATTCCTCTCTAACAGTTTTAGATATTAGTAACAGGTTAGCATCAGAATTCATGGGTGAGTTTCGCGTATCATTTTCGGAATTTTCAAACTTATTTGATTTTTCGTTCTGTTTTACCTCGACCTTCCGGTTTTCCCTTTCTGGCTTTTCCTCAGCAGTAACATCTTGGTCTTTTACGGCCAAGACCCTGTCGAGCTTCTCATCTACATAGGCTTTCAAGCTTGAAACAACTCTTTGCTCCATGTTGCTCTCGAGCTTATCCATTCGGACTAACATTTCTGAAAGATAGTATTTTTCATTTGGATTAACATTTACATGAGGGAGTTCCAAGCTATCATTATCAAGCTTATTCTCAATTTTACTGAGCTCAACTTTATTTAACCTTTTCATGAAAGGACTCTGACCCGGTGTTAATTTTACCACTGATTTTATTCTGGGGGTATCTATACCTTGCAATTTGTTGTTCAAGCTTTCCATCCTCAAGCTTACGTTTTCTTTCTCTTCATCGAGCTTATTCTTCTCAAGCTTGGCGAGGCCGGTTTCCTGGCAAGCTTCATTTTCCTCCTCGGGCTTGCATTTCTCCTCAACCTCCCTTTGTGGTGATGTCTCGGGCTGGCTCCGAGTCACCTCCACATCTCCTCGGCGCCTCCTGGCGATCTCCTCCTGAACCACCCTATAGGTTTCTTCGGAGATTGAAGCGTTTTCTGAAAATTCATTTTCATAAGTTCTCTTATCAAAATTCATTATTTTCGGATGACCGACCTTGAGTGGGTGTGAGATCACTGGAACACACAGATTTCTCACACACACTCTTTTCATGTATAATATTATGTTATAAAAGCTGTCTTCTCATTAACCGAACACAAGTTAATGATTGACAGCGGGCGAGTATAAAAGAAACTGGAACCCACAGGTTTTTCATATACGCCCTCGCAGAAGGATGACAGAGCGCACAGCGATTGACATCATATCTGCGAGCCAGCTGTGGGTCAGAGATTTTAATTTTTAAGCATGCATGCATTTGTGACATTTCATTTAAAATTCAGATATATATATATATATATACTAAACAAGCTTAGTGCACATTATTATTATTATTTTTCCTTCTGTCAAGCAATACTAAATACACATTTACCAATCGTGTATCTGGCCCCTCCAGACATGACGAGTACCACCCGGTAATCCTCATCCGTTGTGAGGTCAATCCGCTCACCCGGATGTGTCTCGGTTAGACCCAGCATCTCGTCTTGCGTCAGCAAGAACAATTGCAGGGTTCTTTGGTCTAAGCATGGTTCAATTTAAAAAAAATTAATTTTAATTTATTAATAAGTCGAGTTCAAATGTTAATTAATATTAATGTTTAGTGAATCAATTTAAACATTTTTGTTGATCTATCCTAATTATTAAACAAAGGAACAACACTTTGCGGTGGCACGGTGACGTCACGTCGGATCTCTCACTTCAAGCCTATCGAGAGAGAGAGACTTACTTCATTTCTCACGCAACCGCTACCCGAGCACATCCGCCTGCGTACACGAGAAACCCGCCGCTTGCCATAACCAAACTCACAGCAGTCTCTTCAAAACACGCGCGTCTTCACGCGAACCTTCCTCCCTTTTCCTTCCTTTCCTGGGTAGCGTTCAGGTTTCTCACCCGGATGGATGTTTGGGTGAAGCTGCAAAAGGGGCGTGGCTTAGGAAAGTGAATTAGGGATTTGGATGTTCTTTGAACGGTTGAGGGCAAAATGCTTTGGCGCGAATAGAAAGATTTAGGTTATGTTCACATATAACAAAGAGTCAGCACAAACAAAAGTATTGTTGCTGCAATTGCATTAAACCAATTGCTGTTGCAAAAGAATATTGATGCGAGTTAGAGGCTCACGATAAAACCGAGTTAGAATAACAGAATTCGCAAAAAGTATGTTCCACATTTTAACGCAAAACAATTTCGAGAATATTTCTGGATAAAGCTGAGTGCATTTGATAGAAAAATTTTGGGATTATTTTGTTTTCACGGTCCGTTCCTCAAATATTTGTTCTGAAAAAATTATAAATGATTAAGATTTGTTTCGTTCCCGCCATTTTCATTGTTCACTCGCTTCCACCTACCTTATTTCGACGAGTGAAATAGTCACTCATCGGGTGACCCCCACTTTTCACCCTAGCGACTTCTGAACGGTTCACCCGGGTGAAGCCGAACACTCACCCAGCGCCGTGGAACGGTTCTGAGTGCACCAGAGTACACTTGGTGAGAAACCTGAACGCTACCCTGCCTCTCAAACATGGCTCCCGCCAGGCCAAACGAACCCTGGTTTCCCGCTCACGCTCAAAACCCACATTGCGTCGCCATTTTCTCCCGCCCGGCACCGACCGCATCGCTTGCCGTTACGCGCGGATTCTTTCTCTCTGTCTCTTTCTTTCTTTGTGACATGCGGGCCCTGCATTCATATAGATCCGCCGCTCGATCACACGTGCCCCACGAAACGCTCCCGAACCCGGCATCTTTAACCTCTTCAAGTACTAACACTAATACTTCACAAGCTAAAAGGACACTTGCTTACCTCGTCCACTGGGCCTTGCAAAACCCCTCTCACTGTCCTGGCTCTCCATCTCTCCTTCCAGACCTGCTTCACGAGCTTCTCACAACGAGCTTTCTTTTCTTGATAGTACAAACCTTTCAAATCAAGCTTATCACTTCACTCGCGAGTAAAAGACAGAAAACCGACTCCCTCAATTTTCCAGCGCGCAGTGGAAGCACGCCGGACACATAACCTGAAGGAATTCTATTTGAGGAAGGCGGTTTTCTATAATAAAATGAACACGTTTACCTTGAAAGTAGAAAAGTGCTTTTATTTAGCAAACGGACCGAGCATAAGAATCAATCAAGCTTTTTTCTATTACAGTAGAATCGTAGAATCACAGAAAGGCACACACGTGAATTTCACCGAAGCTACAATCAGACTGAACGAGAATCGGTTAGCGGTTCCCGCCCACAGAAGTAGAGGCATCACTGCTGCGTACATATAAAAGAAACCGCGAATTATAAAGTAACTTAAGAATAATAACTCTTACTTTCGGTACACTCAGGTGCATCTATGCAGAAAAAGTGCATTTTTCAAGGTCATATTTCGTGACCTTTTAGGGCTAGGAAACATTTTTTTTAACTTACGCTAAATTGATCCCGATTTCATTAATTCTTACGATTTTTTTTGTGAGACTCGCAGGGAGAACGAGATATTTTCCAAAAACCGATTTTGGTTAAAAATGCCCGAAAAATGGAAGTTTGAAACCTTGCAATTCCTAAACTGATAGGGCTAGAAGACTTTTTTTTTAGATGCACGCAGATTTTTGTTTACTCTATTTCATCTTCTAGCAACATTAACATAAACTTAACCTGGAACGATTAATTTGTAAAAAATCGAACCTTGTTTTCTTGCCTCCAAAAATAGGCGAAAATACTGAACTTTGAGTGGTTATAACTTATGACCCATTATAGTTAGAACATTGTTCTTTTTTTGGAATCACAGGAAATCGAGTTTTCTTCAACTCACCTGTAAATCATTTATAGGTAAAGTAATAAGGAAGAAAGGTATAGAGTGGTTTTCGAGACATAGCGATTTTTCGCTGAAAATACAATTTTAAATGTACTATAACTCGGAACCTATTAAAAAAAGCATATTTTTGATATGTCAAATAGGACCCTCTGATGAAGCGTTCTATAAAAAAAATTGGAGAAAGGAATTTTTGGGGAATATCAATTATTTTTTTGACGCAATGCCTGGACTATAGATATGCCCTTCTTTTTAGACTAGAAAATTTCGTCCTAAAGGGTTTTTTATGGAGAAAAAACAGAAAGTGCTGAGGGAAATCTGATAGTTTCCTGCTAACGTGACCAAGTAAATAACTTGTATTAATGCAGCTTTATACAGTGGATATTTGTAAATGAAAGCAAAATGTCAAAACTAAATTTCATCTACAGATTCCGTATAATCGCTAGTCACAAAAATGCATCTTAAAATAGATATGCATGTTCTTATCAATTATAATAACCAAAATTACAAAAATAAATAGTTTTCAAGAAGATAAACTCACTTTATCATGTGCGTTAGTAATCTTTTCAAAATGAATAATTTTGGTTTTGTACATTTTTTTGCACCTTGCATAGCTTGATCGGTAATATGCGTTTTCGATTTTTTAATAAGCTATTACGATGAACGAAACCAGAACCAATGGTCAAAAATGTCTGGGTAATAAACCCGTTCTTTCTTCTCTGGCCTTGAAAAAGTGTACCAAAGCAAAATCCAATATGATCATTTTGTCGATTATCGAGTCTACAGATAACAGACTACAGACTACAGGAAGACAGACAAGCAGACATACATACAGACAGACAGAAACCTTCGTAAAAATGTTTTTTTTTTCCTGACTCAGGGTGCTCAAAACGTGGAGATTTCATTACACTCAAAAAAATTTTCTGGTTCAAGTTACGCGTTTGATTGAAAAATGTCTGGTTGTTTCAATCAGAAAGTCTAGTTGTTGTGACCAGAAAATTCCAGTTATTTTTTTCTCGTTAATTTTTTCTCGTTAATTTTTTCTGGTTAAAAGTATTCTGGTTATTATTTCTGGTAAAATCAACTGTACAGCCCTCTGGAGATGGAAATGAAGTTTGCAACGTTTCCCCCAGCTGCCGGAAGATGTAGTCAATTTCAACCTCTAAGTGACAAAAATCACTAAAAATGTCTAAAATACTTTCAAAGCTCCTCACCTAAAATCCTTAACATGGATTTTGTACATTTTGATCTTGAATAATTACAAAAGAAGTTTCGTCCCCCTATCTGCTGGGGGAGGCTGTCAATTCCGACCCATAAGTGTCAAAATCAATAAAAATGTCTAAAATGTTTTCAAATCTTCCTCCACCTTTTACAATGTTTGGTATCAAAATGTACTTAATACATGCGTTATATTTGAGGTAAGAACATTTTCACTTCTGCCTTATTTAAATCAAATCACAGGAAGACATCTCCAGGTGGCAATGAAGCCATTTCCAGCGTTCTTGTGGAGAAATGAAATTTTCTTTTGCTAGAGGGAATCGAATTCTATATAGAGGAGGGATCTACAATTTTCATTTTAGCTTAATTTTTATATTCTAATTTTACCGTCAAAGAGTGATTTTTACATCAATAGGTTTTTTGAAAATTGAGACATTAAATTTTTGAAAGAAATATAACAAATAAATCTTATTTTTAAACTTTTGGAATTAAGCCAGAAATTCGAATGTTCAGACCATACAATTCTAATCCTCGTTTTTCAAACTGCTGACAACTAGTCTCAATGGTCGAATGGTTGCGCTCGTTGATTAGCGTGCGTAAGGTTATGCGTTCGAATCCCCCGTTGCGTGCAAAATTTTAATTGTTATTTAAGTGTTCAAAATTACGATGTACCAATTAATCATAAGTAGATGCATGTATATCTCGAAAAAAATCATGTATTATGTGTAATTATATATTTTTAGGGATCCTTTTTTATAATTTTAAGCACGATTTTACTGATCACTGAAAAGTAGCACCTTAACCAGAAAAAATAGTTACGCGTACCAGAATATCTCGTAATATTGAGCAGAACATCTGATTATCTCAACCAGAATACCTGGTTATATCAACCAGAACCTCGTGGACCCGAGTTACCAGAAAAATGTCTGGTAAGAGATCCTAGTTAGTCTTATCGGAAATAGTGGTTGAATCTACCAGAGAATCTGATTAAAACAACTAGAAAATCATCAACCAGAATGTTCTCATATATTTACCCAGAATTTATAGTAAGGGCATATTTAACATTCTTTTCTGGTTAGGATAACGGGAATTCTGGTTAGTTCAACTAGAATTTCTTTGAGTGTATTTTTGGTTTTATTCTACGGCTATTTTACGGCTCTCTAATGTACTAAATTGCATTTTTCCAAAAACAACCCATGAGGGTCAAAACCAACCCTCAAATATAGAATTTTGTGGAATTGAAATTTAGTACATTAGAAAGCCACAAGATAGCCGTGAAATATAGCCAAGAATATTAGTTGAAAGAAGCAGGTTTCATATATGAGGGTTCGTTTTGACCATCATGGGTTGTCTTCGGAAGAATGCAATTTAGTACAATAAAGAGCCGTAAAATAGCCGTAAAATATAGCCAAGAATATTTATTGAAAAAGCAGGTTTTATATTTCAGGGTTGGTTTTGACAATCATGGGTTGTCTTCGGAAAAATGCAATTTAGTGCAATAAAGAGCCGTAAAATAGCCATTAAATATAGCCAGGAATATTTATTGAAAAAAGCAGGTTTTATATTTGAGGGTTGGTTTTGACCATCATGGGTTGTCGTCGGAAAAATGCAATTAAGTACAATAAAGAGCCGTAAAATAGCCGTAAAATATAGCCAAGAATATTTATTGAAAAAGCAGGTTTTATATTTGAGGGTTGGTTTTGACCATCATGGGTTGTCTTCGGAAAAATGCAATTTAGTGCAATAAAGAGCCGTAAAATAGCCGTTAAATATAGCCAGGAATATTTATTGAAGAAAGCAGGTTTTATATTTAAGGGTTGGTTTTGACCATCATGGGTTGTCTTCGGAAAAATGCAATTTAGTACAATAAAGAGCCGTAAAATAGCCGTAAAATATAGCCAAGAATATTTGTTGAAAAAAGCAGGTTTTGAATTTTAGGGTTGGTTTTCACCGTATATTCACGATTTGGTTTTGACCATAAATTTTTTATGTGTTGGAGGTGCTAGCTTGACGCCCAGTGAGCACGTCATGCCTGAAAATTCATTTTTTGAAAGAACTTGTGGAGTCGTAAATTTTTGATTTGCGCCTGAAAATAGCCGTAAGAAAGCCGAGAATTAAGGTGCATTGAAAAATGTGAATTTCCATTGTTGAGGTGCTAGCTTGACGG
Organism: Neuroterus valhalla; assembly: GCA_011762715.2. Lineage (NCBI taxonomy): Eukaryota > Metazoa > Arthropoda > Insecta > Hymenoptera > Cynipidae > Neuroterus > Neuroterus valhalla. The sequence continues at coordinate 8,015 of WSXT02149327.1, forward strand.
ACCTTTGTTGAACATAGAAACGCAGCACTTACACAAAAGTAGAACTTTAATTGATAATTTTTTTCGTTCCTAGAGTACAAGAGAAAGTGAAAAAAGAAGCCTTGTCCCTCCGGGAATTCATGTAGTGTACAAAGGGTACTTTTCTTGCACGAAAGTGGGATAAAATAAATCAGTTTTTGAAGGTAGTATATCTTTCATACAGGATAAGATGCATCATCCGGTGTATTTATCGATCCACCTCAATGGTCCGTAAAATAAGGATTACTTTTTCAAAATGCATCCGAACAATAAAGTAATCTTTCCATTTCTTTAACCACAAGATCGATTTGAATCTCCATTTCTGTTTTGAGAGATTGTCGATCAATGCAACCGCCATCAGAATCATCAGGAACACCAAAAGAATTTATACGGGGTGCATTTCCAAGGGCTCCCGTATGGGTGAAAACAAAATCAGGGGAATCCTATAGAGGCATAGAAGTGCAGCGTGATCCTGGTTCTTGGGAAGTGTTGGATTAGAGGCTCCATGAAAAACAGGAGGTTCCACCGACCAAACCAGATATGAAAATGGAGTTAGGAAATGATACAAAGAATAAGCTTTCATTTATAATCACCTAAATGCCGGAAAAGCGGCAGTTGCAGTTACCTCAGTGACTAAAGAATATATGAGAATCTTGAATGAGCAACGAAAAGCTGCTAGACTACCACCTGAAGAAGTTCTTTATCCTAATAAATATCAATGATGAGTCCCTGACAACAGGGAAGCTTCATGGCCATGGAATACTTTTTCGAACCTCACCTAACTGACTTTTTTGTTGAAAAATAGAGTTCTTACGGAATCTGATATGGCATCAAAGGAACAGAGGAATATATCCAAACTCCTCTTCCAAGTGCGCTCGGGAGTTTAGTTTTTGCTGCAGTTTTTCACTCCTCTGACTCAATGTTGTGGTAAATGCGAGCGCTCCTCATGAAAATTCGTCTGCAGACGACCTTCTACGGGAAGGACCATTTGATCAATTTAGTCCAATCAAATAGTTAACGGATCCTATAAATGACACATCGAATCAACAACAAACAATGTTTACGAAGAAATTTTATTATATTCGTTAATAAAAACACAAATAACTTATTCCTGTTTTTACTCGTAATTTTATTTAATTGATGTTGCATTCGATGAAAGGGGGCTTATGAGCTTCAATCTGATGCTACAAAGTTAGCTATTCCACTGTGTACACTAATTCAAGAACGTTGAATGGCTCAGATCTTAGAATTAGCCAGTATTAGGAGTCTAGCAAGATTAAGATTTTCACTTGTAAGGGAATGTCCATGAATTGCGTAACGCTAAAATCTCGAAATTTCGCGACTAGTCTGTCTGTTCCTAACGCTACCATAACAATTTTACTCTTTCGTGTCTGTAACGTAACGTAACGCCTGTCAAAAAAGTAGAAAATAGGTCGAAAAATATATAACTGGAGGGAACCTGTGAAGGACACAAAACATCGCGAAACCGCAGTCGTAAGTCGAATCCAAACTCGACTTCGATGGAAGCCAGTAGCAGCAGATAAATTATAAACAAGCCGCAACGTCTGCAGATTCGCTTTTCTATTTTTTATGAGGAAAATAATAAGATGTAATATGATATTATTTGAAGGGCTGAAAGTCTATATGTGATAAGCGCCATTTTTTTCGAAAATGAGTTATTAGCATTTGCGGGTACTGTAGGTAAAGGGCCACACTGCTACGTTGAGCAAATGTGAAAATTTCAATTTTTCAAAAAGGTATAGAAGTTTGAAATCGGCCAAGGGTGATAACTCCTCAGTCGTGGAACGGAAAAAAGTGAAAGGCACGATGGAGTTATCACCTGTAGATACCGTGGAGATATCACCTTCCCCAACTTTGAAAAATCACAGCGCCTACTTCTATGTACAAAACGATTTGAAATTCACACAGGCAATAGATATGCACTAAATCTACTCAAAAAAAATTGAGAATTGTTTGATACAACATACAACGAAATGCCAACGTTTTTTCGTCGCCCTGAAAAATTTCCGAAATGTCGCTTATTACATATAGACTTTCAGCCCTTCATTTATAAAATTATAAATGAATGAATAGGTACCAGGTAACAGCGGAGGATTAGCTTGAGCCAAGTTGATCCGACACGCAATGCTCACTTGCTCAGTTATGTTGTAAAACTCTCAATTTCATTTTTGAAAAACGCTACGTCACATTTTGAAAATTCCTCTCTGTCACTCCGTAACGCTACCATAACAAAACTTTTGTAGTCAGTCTGTCTAA